>JAOSBK010068638.1:0-14999 GCA_027568895.1 Erythroxylum shatona
TGCATTAGTGTCTGATAGAAATGTATTTTCTGAATTTTTGTACAAATGATTGGGTCATGTTGTAAAGTCAACAGACTAAAATAAATTGTATTTGTGAAAAGGGCCCCCGTGGTCAATGTACTTATTAATGATTATATGTTCATTGATTTTCGCTTCATGTATGTTTGTGTTTCAAAAATGTTTATACTAAGTTTTGACCGAGTGATGTAGCACGCCATCCTCGCGGAGCTCGAACTCAGACATCACCATCGATGTCGGTTCGGGTCGTGCGGGAGTGGGGTGCTACAACCTGTGTATGGAGTTTGTTTTTTTCTTCTTTCTTTCATTTCATCACTTATTTCCTGTAACAATACAATGATTTCATAGCAAAAATTCAAATGACCATAAATAAGAGAACATAAATAAATTTAATATAAGGGCCATTACATACAATGGTGTAGTGACCTTAAATTTTGGACTTGTTTTTTCAGCCAGGTACCAAATATCATTAAGAACCCACATAAAAAAAACCCAGATCAAGAAAACAGATTTATCATGAATAGGTGGCATATAATCATCAAAGTGGATGAAATGAAAGACCCAATTGATAAGGTCAAGCCAACACCTAAAAATCCAAAAGCAACTCGAGTTCAGAGATGCTGGTGATTGATCAACAAAACGGAGAAATCCTACAAACTTGGAACAAGCCAAATGTACAAGAAAATGACACCATAAATCTTCACAGTAGGTAAGGAAACTTGTCCTCTTGCCAGATATGCCTTAGGCCATTTGGATGGTTTAATGAAAATTAGCACTTTGAAGCATAAAAGAAGAAGAAGAAGAAGAAGAGTGCCCATCATAAGATCTTATACCTCAAGCCCAGATCACAACAAAATGCAAGCAAGTTAATAGATATCCCATTTATCGAAATATCATCTTTATACCATTCTGGCCACGACTATAAGCAATAATAATCGACAAAGATCCAAACCTGAAATACTAACACAAAAATCACAAGTATCATACCAAATAACTTAGACATAAAAGATGAGAACCTAATATGCAACTAAAAATATCGTAAAAATGCACTAAAAGACCAAAGATATCCAATAACCAATAAGAAGAATCCATAACCCAAAAGCTAAAAGCCATAGCAAAGCAACGATGAACAATTTTTAAAACTACAATCGACTAGTATACAAGGAGTAAGAAGGAGATATGTACGAATATGAAGACAGAAGGAGAAGGAAGGAGGGCGGCTGCTAATGAACTGAAGCAAGGTCAAGGGTTTAGCCAAATGCACATCTCTGGTCTTTGTGGTTTAAGTTGTCATCGGCGATGAAGGCGGGGACAGAGGAGGTTGCTGAGCGGACACCGAAGGAGGCGGTCTTGATGCAAGAGGAAATGAATTTCAAAGAATTTGGAATAAAACCATTGGCGTTACTGCTACCCTTGACGTTGTTGTTATTTTTTATACTGATATTATTATTGTTCACTTTACCGCTATTCTTCAACATAACTAAGGAGGTACTTGGTTAAGGGGTATGAGAATAAATCAATGAGAATGGAATGAATGGTAATAATTGGTTAGTTATTATGATTGATTGAATAGTTTTTTCATACCCAAGTTTTAGGTAATGGTCTATACCCTCCATATATGGGAGGAATGGGTTTGATTCCTACCAATACTAATTTTTTAATTTTTAATTAAATATAATGAAAATATAATTAATTAAAATATAAAATATAATTAATAAATAAATTTAATTAATTAAGATAAAAGCTCATTAATTAATTAAAATAATTACAAAATCTAATTAATTAATTAAAATAATTAATCAACATAAAATATAATTAATTAAAGTATAATTAAAATCTAATTAGTTAATTAAAATATAATTAATTACATGATTAATTCAAATATAATTAAAATCTAATTAATTAAAATGTAATTAATTAATTAATTACAATAAATTAAATTAATTAAGATATTTTAATTATTTAGTTTTAATTAATTACAATAAATTAAATTAATTAAGATAAAATCTAATTAATTAATTGAAATCTAATTAAAATATAATTAATTAATTAAAATATAATTAATTAAAATATAATTAAGATGTAATTAATTAAAATGTAATTAATTAATTAGTTAATTACAATGTAATTAATTAAAATATTATTCATTAATTACTTAAAATATAACATCACTTGCATTATCAGAGGAATGTAAATTGTATTAAACTATGTTATTTGATTTTACTGTAGCAATGAAATGGTGGAAATTATAGTTGTGTCAATAAATTGCACAATATTGTGGATGATTAATCTATATTTTGAGGATATTATGTAACTAATGATATGTTGATGCAAGAAATTACTAGAGTGTTTTTTTCTTCAAGAGCTATTGGAAAGGAAAAATTGCAATATACTTGATTTTAAATATTTTTTCATTATAATTAGGGTGCATAAATTAAAAATAATAATTTAAAATATATTAAAATTTTCTATAAAACAAAATTTTAACAAATTTTTATTTCTTAACATTTTTAACAAACCAATTACCATCAATGATAATGGTAATTATTCCCTCACCTTAATCAACTATCATAATTATAACAACTATCTCATTCTCATTCTCGTTGCCCTCTATGAACCAAGCGCCCCCTAAGATAACTTATATAAATTGTTACTATTTTATTAATAAAGTAACTCATACATAATGTTATTACAATATACTATTATGATAACTTTTCTAAAGTATTATTATTTTACATTTATTAAAGTAACTCATCTAAAGTGTTATTGATTTACATTACTAACATAACTTGTATAAAGTGTTATTAATTTACATAACTAAAATAACTCATATAAATTGTTATTATTTTATTAATAAAGTAACTCATACATAATGTTATTATAATACACTATTATGATAACTTTTCTAAAGTGTTATTATTTTACATTTACTAGGGTAACTTATATGAAATGTTATTATTTTACATTACTAAGGTAACTCAAATCAATTGTTATTATTTTATGATATTAAGATAACTCATATAAAGTGTTATAAATTTATTATTAAAGTAACTCATATAAAGTGTCATTATTTTACATTACTTTCGTAACATCTTAAAATAGTAACCTTTTATAATGTTTAGTAACACTTAAAAAATTATTATCAATGATAAATTATATGTTATAAAATCATAAAGTGTTACGTATCAAATTAAGAATTAAACATTTTAAGATATAATGTTACCGTAGATAGGCATTTTATAACATATTATCAAAAGTGTTCTTGTCTAGTGTTACTATATGTCATTTCTGTTGTAGTGTTAATCAATTCCAGTAGGGAATTGATGAGTTATTTAGCAAGAAAGGATTAAAGGCAACTTAACAAGAAAAGAAAGAAGAGAGAGTTTTTTTAGAGATATCAAAATACTGTGTATATTAGAGAATTTTTGTATTGCATATGTATTACGTACATCCACAATTGCATCTATATACTCAACAGTTGTCACTAACTAACTAACTACCAATTACAGATTAGTCAACTTCTTATTATTTTTCACTTAATCTGAGCCATCGCTACTTCATTATCCTCCTTGGCTCAGAGTACTCATCTCTACTCCAACTAACTTTCTAAGACATTCAAATCTTGAAACATGAAATGCCTTTGTAAACAATTCAGCAATCTATTCCTCTATTCTTATAAACGCCAACTTTACTTCACCATCTTGCTGCACATCTCTCAAATAGTAGTATCTAAGCTTAAAGTGCTTAGTCCTTCCATGAAACACAGGATTCACTGAGATGGCAATGGCTGCTTGATTATCAACATACATCATCATAGGATTTTGCACAGACATTAGCAAATCTGATAGAAGCTTCCTAATACAGATCGCCTGCTTTGTTGCTAAAGTGGCTGCAACTAGTTCAGCTTCAACTGTAGATAATGCCACAATTTCTTGCTTCTTGGAACTCTAAGAGAAATAAGTTGATCTAAGAGTGAAGCAAAAACCTGTAGTGCTCTTCATATCTTCTGAAGAACCTCCCCAATCACTGTCCACATAACATTTTAAATCGCAAATTCCAGTCTTCTTGTAACACAGTCTATAATCCAAGGTACCTTTGAAATACCTCAAGATTCTTTTAATAGCAACTAGATGCAGCTTCTTTGGATTGCTTGTATCTAGAAAGGACACTCACAACAAATTGTACGTCTGGTCTGGTGACTGTGATGTACATGAGACATCTAATAATACTTCGATACATCCCGCTATCAATCTCTACATTCTCATCATTCTGTAGTAGACTCTGCTTTGGACACATAGGAGTTGAGACAATTTTGCATTGATCCATCTGAAATCTCTTAAGCACATCACATATATACTTCTTCTGGCTTACAAAGATCTTATGGATTCATCTTGAGCTTAAACACCCACCTAAGACCAATTACCTTTCTGTTGGTTGGTCTGTCAATAAGTGTCCAGGTCTTGTTTTTGTGAATCATGTCCAACTCCTCCTGCATTGCACATTTCCATTTTGCATTCTTCAAGGGCTCTTGCACATTAGTTGGTTCACATATAGCTACATTGCTTCTTTCATAGATATCTGCCAAGCTTCTTATTCCTTCCACAGAAACATGATCAATGTCTTCTTCTTGGTTCTCATCATCTGTCATAGAAGGATTAGTGAAATTTATACCTATATAGTATTTGATAGCTTGCTAACAATCTTCTGATATTGGTTCTTGTTTTGATCTCTGCTAATTCCATTGTTTATCTTCAAGGAAATGAACATCCCTACTCACCTTAACTTTATTCAGATCAGGGAACTAGAGTCTATATCCTTTTGTAACTTCTGAATATCCAACAAAGATAGCAGGTTCACTCTTGCTGTCTAATTTTCCTCTTCTGACTTGTGGAACATGAGAATAGCATAGGCTTCCGAGGATCTTGACATTCTTGAGCTTAGGCTTCATCCCACACCACATTTCATACGGTGTCTTCCCATCAAGAACCCTGGTATAGAGCCTATTCAGCAGAAAATAGGTTGTGTGTGCAGTTTCTGCCCAAAACTTCTTGGGAAGTCCCTTCTCCTCTAATACATCTCACCATTTCCATGACTGTCCTATTTCTTCTCTCCACCGCCCCATTTTGTTGAGGGGTATAGGATGTTGTCAGCTGATGCTTAATCCCAACTTCCCTGCGCAACAACTCAAATTTCTCTAAAGTCCTTCATTATCAGTTTTTACTGACTTGATTTCCTGCTGCACTGATTTTCCACCAAGTTCTTAAAATCTCTAAAAATGTCAGCTACTTCTCCCTTGCTTTTAAGACAATAAAGCCAAGACTATCTAGAGTAATCATCAATTATTAACAAAAATACCTGCTGCCACTCAAAGATTCTTCAGGCATTGGTCTACACACATTCATGTGTATCAATTGCAGTGGTTCAGTAGCTCTCCATAAAGATTTAGGAAATGGCAGTCGAGCTTTCTTCCTTTTAAAGCATATTGTACACTGGGATCCATCACTCAGTTTAGTAGGAATATCATCTGCCATTTTCTTTTGTGCCATTTCTTCAAGACCTCTCATATGAAAATGTCCCAATCTTTTATGCCAAAGATCTATCATCTGAGCATTACTAACCATTGCAATATGTTGAACATCTTCCATTTTCAGAGAAAAGCATTTATTTTTCACTTTTACTTTGAGAATCTCATTTTCAGTTGAATCAATGATTCTACACTCATCATTTTCAAAGAACACTTTAAACCCTTTTTCAATGAGTTGTGTAACACTGAGAAGAGTATGGTGAATCTTAGGCATAAAAAGGACATCAGAAATTGTGCTAAGACCTTCTCTGGTACAAATCTCAACTACTCCTTTCCCTTCCACTGAAATGCACTGACCATCACCAAGATTGACATTTGCATGGAAAGATCGATCCAGCTGCATAAACATGCTAAGATTGGAAGACATGTGACTTCTACAGCCACTGTCTATGATCCATTCGGTTGAAGGTGACTCCACTAGATCACAGGTAACCATAAAAAGTTGCTCCTCTTCTTCAACAACTTTAACTTCAGCAGTAAAGTGTCTAGAATGTTGTTTACAGATTGCCTCCATATTACCTTTCTGATTGCATTTTCTACATATTACATCAAATCTCTTCCAACATCTAAAAGCCAAATGGTTTGACTTACCACAGTGAGGGCAAGGATTGTCTTTTGCATTTTTATCACCAGGTTGCATCTTGGATTGCCCTTTCTATTGATTCTGATTCTTCTATGTCTTGGAGCCACCCTTCGACCATTTCTTCTTGAACTTCTCCTACTCAACAGTCTTTGTGGATGCCTTATAAACACCCTTTGAAGTATCACCCTTCCTCATCAAATGCCTTTGCTCTTGTGCTTGTAGAGCACTTATGACTTCAGCAAGTTTGATATTGGACATATCCTTCGAATTTTCTAGAGAAGAAGTAGTTGCTTCATACTTCTCTGGAACAGAGATCAGTAACTTCTGGATGATTCTTTCATCCTTAAATTCCACATTAAGAAGTCTGATCTGATCAGCTAACTGACACAACTTTTCTGCATAAACCTTGACAGACTCACCATCTTTCATCTGGAGTCTATCAAACTCCCTCATGAAATTAAGCACTTTCATATGCTTAACTCTTTCATCTCCCTGGTACTCTTCCTTCAAGAAGTCCCATATTTTCTTTGTTGAATCCATCTTCATAATTCTTGTAAAAATGGAGGGAGCTAATGCCTAATACAAACAAGATCGGGCTCGAACTTTCTTGGTGATCCTCTCCCTCAACCAACTCAGCTGAGGTATGGTCACATCCTCCGCATGCACCTCAATAGTGTAGTCATCTTCAACAGGTTCCCAAAGATCCTGCCCTTGCATGTACACATCCATTTTGATTGCCCAGACTACGTATCCTTCACCATTAAACACTGGAGGTTGCAAGCCTTGAGATAAGTTCTCAACCATCTCCGATGAACTTCTCTAAATCACAGCTCTCCAAGAATAATCCCCAACGTCGAATCTTCAAGAAAGCTCCTCACACAATCACACACTCACAGGTCCCTCAAGAAAGAAATGTTCTGATACCAATTTGTAGTTGTTATCTAATGCACATAGAGTTTACTTAATCAGTTCTAGTGGGGAACTGATGAGTTATTTAGCAAGAAAGAATTAAAGGCAACTTAACAAGAAAAGAAAGAAGAGAGAGTTTTCTTAGAGATATCAAAATACAGTATATATCAGAGAATTTTTGTATTGCATTTGTATTATGTATATCCACAACTGCGTCTATGTACTTAACAACTGTCACTAACTAACTACCTACCAATTACAGATTAGTCAATTCTTAATATTTTTCACTTAATCTGAGCCATCACTACTTCACTTTTGAGGTGCATCCCTCTTGCCCATTCTAGAGCGTGTAATTGGCCTCTTCCTCTTGACAAAGCATATCATTTGGAAAGTTATTTTTAATTTTTTAATGAGTGTCAAAATTTTTAATTTGCACTTAAATTTGTAAAATTTTGAGAATATGCTTTACAAGAGTAAAAGGTTCTAATGAAATAAATTTTTTTTTTCAATTTATCAAAATCAATAATTATATTTTAAAAGATTTTGTAACATTTACCACTAATGCACAAAAGTTCAAAAACTTTTGTTATTAAAACTAATAATTTAAAAAAGAATAAACGTGTGTTACCAAAATTGAACACTTAAAAATAAAAATTCAAAAAGTTTTATATTAAAATGAATAATTATATGTTAAAAATAATAATTAAAAAAGAATATCCAATTCAAATGTGTTACCGCCGAAACTAAATATATAAAAAGAGAGTAAAATAATGGGGTTTAGGTGATAGTGTAGTTTACATTCATTAATAATTTTAATGACATATTAAGCATCAAGTGACCATATTTTAATTCTTCCTTCTAATGAGTCATTTGATTTAAGAATTTAGAAATTAGATAAAAGGAGTTGGTGATATGTCAATTATTAACCCCTCTAGATCCTAATCTAATTGACATGGTGCACCAGCCTAAAAAAAAGTGTTAAAGAAGAGTGTTTGCCTTAATGTTGGCAAAATGCGACATTGGAATTGTTGAATTCAGGGTTAAGAAATAGAACTATTGGAGTACATGATACATATTGCCACTAGTCTTGCCTCTCGTTTCTCTCTCAAGCGTGCAAGTTTTGGTCTTGCCATGATTGTGCATGGTGAGTTTTATGCGAGTAAATTTTCTTTGATTTTCTTTGTCATTGTCTTTCTTTAGTATGAATTCGGGCTTTCAGAAACTCTCTATCTAAGAGAAAGAAAACAGTGAGTTCGTGATTCCCATGGAAGATATCCAAAAAGATGAGATCAACTATGATTTGTGTTTGCCGGGAAAATTGGTTGGAGAATCAGCGATTAACGCTGAGGCTATGGAATGGACTTTGTTGAGTCTTTGGCAACCTATGAGGGGATCGTACATCAAACCAGTGGAAGAAAATAATCTATATATCATCCAGTTTTATCATCATATCGATATGAAGAAGATGTTGGCTGGAGGACCGTGGTCGTTCAATATATGTATTTTGTTAGTTCACCAATGGAAGGAAGGGGAGAACCCAACGGATATAGATTTCATTCATACTGATATTTGGGTACAATTCCATGGTCTCCCATTGGGTTTTGCTTTTAAGGTGCCTATAAGAAATATTGATAACTTGATGGGAACCTACCTTGAGTATGACTCTACTTATAGATGCAACTCATGGAATAACTATATGCGTGTTCGGGTTCGTATTAATGTGGAAGAACCGCTTATGCAAAAGAAGAGTATACGTAAACGGGGAGCTGAACCTATGGTGATGATGTTCAGTTATGAGCGTCTACCTCTCATTTGCTATCTTTGTGGTATATTAGGGCATAGTGAAACCAATTGTCTCAAGTTACTTGAAAGGTCGGAGGAGGAGATTTGTCATGAATGGCCGGAGGAAATTCAGGTGGAAGTGCGTGCTAGGAATGCGAGGAGAAAGGTTCAATGGAAACGTGATCCTGGGAATGATCTTTGGGCTGATTTTGTTGCAAAGATTCCATATTTTCAATCTTCGCAATCTGCAGCTAAAAATCCTCACAGGATAGGTAATAATTTTTCTTTCTTTCCTAAGAAGATAACGTTAAAATCAAATGTAGATTATGCTTCTCAATTGGGCCTCAACTACCATGCATCCAGTGGAAGTTCAATCGAAAAGGCCCCAAATAATATCCCTGAACAGAATGATAAAGAAGCTATGGTTATGGACATCGAGGAAAGTAAAAAACATCCGAGACAAGGTAACACAGAAGCTAGCTCGATAGAGGTGATAAGCACCAGCAACACTATTCTGCCTCAACTCCTATATCAAGTATGAACGATCGGTCTTGCTCAGCAGACCCATCGAGAACCATGAGTTATATAGCCTGAAACTGCCAAGGCTTAGACAACCATTGGACAGTTCGAGCACTGAAGGACCTATTTAGGTTTAATAACCCTCGTATTCTCTTTTTAAACGAAACTATTGCGAACTCTATTAAGATTGACGAAATAAAAACTATGTTAAAGTATGACTTTTGTTTCTGTGTTGATCGGATTGGCCACAGTGGCAACCTAGCTATGTTTTGGATGAATGATGTTTCTGTTACTGTCACAAGATTTTCTAATAACCATATTGACCTGATTATTGATGATTCGATTACTCCCAAATGACAGCTTATAGGTTTTTATAACTTCTCGAAATCTAATAGAAAACAAGCTAGTTGGGAGCTTTTCTGTTCCCTCTCACGTCTTCATAGCATGACCTGGGTTTGTTTTGGAGATTTTAACAATCTTCTGTCCCTTAATGATAAATTAGGAGGAGTGGAGTATCCTAGCTCTTTACTGGAAGGATTCCACCAATGTATCATAGACTATAATCTGATTGATATCCCTCTTCTTGGCTTTGGGTATACTTGGGAGAGAGGAAGAGATACAAACTCGCTTACTTTAGAGAGACTTGATCGCGCTTTTGTTAACGAAGACTGGATGGTTATTTTTCCTTTTCACAAGTTGCATAATTTGGTGTGTTCTACCTCTGATCACAACCCTATCAAATTGGTAGCTATATGTCGACACCCTGCTAAGAGGATTAGGTGTTTCAAATTTGAGAATAAATGGTTAGCGGAGGAGGGTTTTTTGGATTTTGTTTTGGGATTTTGGGCTGACAGTAATGATTTGAACATCCTTCCCAGGCTTCAGAAATGCAGCAACAGTTTGCTCAACTAGCAGAAGCAGCTTGGGAGTAATTTTTCCGAGGGTATTCAAGTCCTTAAGAGGAACATGAATTTAGCTCACCAGAACCATCAGCATGTTTCATTTTGGATGCAAAAAACTGAACTCAATTGACTTCTTGTTTAGGAGGATATTTATTGGAAGCAACGATCAAAGATCTTTTGGATGCAGTATTGGGAGGCCAATTTAAAATTTTTTCATGCACAAGCCTCCAAAAGGAAAATATTGAATCATATTACTTCACTCATTGATGATAATGGTCAGCAGGTCTCGGAAGATGAGGGTATAAGCAATGTTATTCTTGACTATTTCACTCAGCTTTTTTCAGCTTCAGGAGGTTCTGATTTTCGTCATTTTGATTCTATTAATTCGGTGGTAAGGCAGGAGGACAACGATGCTTTTTTAGCAACATTACAGATGGAGGAGTTAACAACTGTCGCACTTTGATGGAACAACATGAGTTTCCGAATACCCTAAATGATGCGGTGATTATTTTGCTTCCCAAAAAAGATAATCCTAGTTGTATGAAGGATTTACGACCAATAGCTTTGTGTAACGTCTTATACAAACTTGTAGCCAAAGTTATCGCAAATCGACTCAAAACCCTTCTTCCTAGAATAATGTCCCCTATGCAATCAACTTTTGTCCCAGGGCATCTCATCACTGACAATATCATGGTGGCTTTTGCAATTATGCATTACATGAGGAACAAACGGAAGGGAAAAGTTAGAGAAGCAGCTCTGAAAATCAACATTAGTAAAGCTTATATTAGAGTAGATTGGGATTACTTACGGTTTATCTTGTTAAATTTGTTTTGACAGAAAATGGGTGGAGCTTATTATGGTATGCGTCACTACTGTCTGTTATTCAGTAGCATTTAATGGAACTGAAATTGGCCCTATCATACCTAAGCGTGGCCTACAGCAAGGAGATCCGTTGTCTCCGTATTTATTTATACTATGTGCTGAGGGTTTATCTGCACTGTTACAGAGGAATGACGCGCGAGGGGACATACATGGAGTTACCATTTGTCCAGGTAGTCCTAGCATCTCCCATCTCTTTTTCGTAGATGATAGTTTTCTTTTCTTTCATGCAACTGCGAGGGAAGGACAAAATATTAAGAGGATACTTACCATATATGAAGCAGCTTCAGGATAGGCGATCAATTATCAGAAGTCTGGTATCATGTTCAGCTCCAACACCAAGCATATTGATAGGAATGTTTTGGAAGCCATTTTAGGAGTAAGTACTCCTATTGACCATGGAAGATATTTAGGCCTCCCTTCATTAAGGATCGTCTTAGTAACCATATTATGAGCTGGAAAAATAAGTTGTTGTCCAGACCGGGAAAAAAAGTTGTTATTAAGATAGTCGCCTAAGCTTTTCATGCTTATTTCATGAGTGTCTTCCTTCTTCCTCGAGGAACTTGCGACAATATTCAAAAAATGATGAACCTTCTGGTGGGGATCGAGCATACCTAACAGAAAGAGCATACACTGGGCGAGCTGGGATCGTCTTTGCGCTCTAAAAAAATATGAGGGCATGGACTTTCAGGATCTTCATTGTTTCAACCTCGCTATGCTCTGTAAACAAGCATGGCGGTTTATTACTTATCCTGACTCACTCCCGAGCAAAATTTTTAAAGCTAGATATTTTCCTTCTGGTAGCTTTTTGGATGCAAAGGAACGGGCTAATTCAAGTTTCATTTGAGGGAGCATTTATTCGGCTAAGGATATACTGCTACATGGTGTTCGGTAGAGACTTGGAGATGGATCATCGATTGATGTGTTTACGGACCCCTGGGTTAATGATGCAACTAATTTCTTCATTACCTCCCCTCCCATTCAAGATTTAAGTCATTTGAAAGTGCGAGAGCTTTTCAACGAGTTTGGTTCTGGTTGGGACATACAGCTACTAGAAGGGTGCTAACGCCTTATGATGACAGACGAGTTCTAGAATCCCAATTGCTCTTTCAAAGCCCCCTGATCAATTGACATGACATCATAGTAGGGATGGTTTCTACTCAATCAAAACAAGATACAAACTGGCTATTAGTTTGTTCCCTGGTATTTCTAATATTTTTGTGGAGAAGCCTTGGAATCGTTTGTGGAACTTGCCTATTCTTCCAAAGATTAAAGATTTTACATGGCGCTTTCTTCAAACGTTTATTCCATGCAAAGTTCGTCTCTTACGGAAGGGGGTCGCACTCATTCCTATATGCGATTTTTGTAGCCACGATGAAGACATGAATCATGTGCTAATGGATTGTCCTAAAGTTAAAGAAGTTTGGTCTTTGGTGAATTTGTGTCTTCCAAATCATGGGATTAAACATTTTTTTGAGCATATATTGGTAAACTCGCCTATACCAAGCTTAACTCGAATTTTAGCTATGTTATGGAGCATCTAGTATCACCGAAATATCAGAGTTTGGCAAGGTAAAATTATTCCTTCCCCTATGATTGTTAATTTCGTTGATAATTTTCTTAAAGATTGGCAGGATATTCGGAGGATTTATGAGAGGGTTACTATCACGCCTAGTGGCTTACGCCTTGTCAATTCTAGCTAGATTAAACCACTGGAAGGCTGTTTAAAATGTAATGTTGATGCATCTATTTTTAAAGAAAAAATGTAATGGGGTTTGCTGCTGTACTTAGGGATGCAAGAGAAAGTTTTATAGCTGCTATCTCAGGTCATTATTCTTCCTTATTTGATCTAGTTATCGCTAAACTTATGTCGATAAGAGAAGAACTATCGTGATTGAAAGAAAAACAAATAGATTAAGTCACTATGGAGTCTGACTGTTTGACGGTTGTTCAAGCTCTCATGGATTCTCCTTTAAATTATTCTGAAATTGGAATTTTGGCCCTTGATTACCTTTCTCTCAAAATTACTTCATTTGTCCTTCCAATGGACGCGCAGGATTGCCAATAGGGTGGCTCACTCATTAGTCAGGGTAGCCTTATTACATGCAAACCTTTAACGCTGAAACGGTAATCCTTCTTGTTTGGACTCTATTTTATCTTTAGAGAGAGCTGCTTGTAATGCCTCTGACAGGGAAAGGCTTGTCGGATCCAGGTATACGACGTAGGCCTGTTGGCTTAGGTTAGTTTTCTCGTAGCCTTCTTTGTCTATGGTATCTTATTCGTTTTCATAAAAAAAAGAATTTAGAAATTTATAAAGTGGGATTAGAATGAAATTATGCAACTATAAAAGGGGAATATCACGTCTTTGTGTGACATCTCCATTGACTTCAAGTCCAACGGTAACATGCTCGGTCAACAGAAAGTAGGTACGGATGATCAATCAGCTGACCGATCAATTGATAATCATATTATGTCGTTTAAAAAAAATAAAATTGTCATAATATCAATTTATTTAACGACAAGACTTGCAGAGGAAATAATATTTTAAAACTTAGACATAAAGTTAAACGAATAAATTAAAAATTTTAATATTTAAAAAATTAATCGATATTAAATTATCAGTTAAAATTTAATAGAATTTAAAATATAATTAAAAGATATTATTTTTAAAAGATATTATTTTTATCAATAAAATAAAAAATTAAAGTTTAATTTAAAAAATATTAAACAAAAACTAATTTATTTATTTAATTTATAACAATTTATTAATTTATAAAAATTATCTGATTAATTAATAAATGAATCAATTTTTAATAATAAAAATTATTAAAATAATAAATCCAGCTTAAAATAAAAAAAAATACATTAGCCAATGCCAAAATAGAAACTGTACTGTTCTTGATCGAGGGTAATTAGCTCACGTCCATCCTTAAACATGTATAAGGTTTGCGTGTTAGTTTTAACGAAACATATTTGCATGCTTGTTTTAAAATGACGAGTTAGTAAACTTCTTTTTTTTTTTTGACCAATATGTCGAAGAGGTTTATGATGCCATTTAAGTACAATGGTATGATTTTCATCTCCATGTAGTGATAGATGAGCATGGATTTCATTTTATTTATTTCTTTTAATTGTTTTTAAATTTAATGATACAAAAAGGGATTGAATTGCGGTTTATATTAAATGATTTTTTATTTAGAATAGACTTCCAAATTTTATTTTATTGTTTATTATTTTGTGACTGACATATGAATAATTGATTTGTTATAATTATGAATAATTGATGTTTATTGAGAATTATGACATTTATGATCTGTTGGAAAATGTTTAATCTCGGCTTAGAGGTTAGGTTAAAAATCTAAATTCTACTCCAAGTTAGCATTTTGTCACCAAACCCAATAAATGCCTATGTAGATAGACTTATATCAGTAGTGTTAGACATGATAATAAACTATATACATGTCCATTATAAAAATGAAAATGTGGAATATTATTACGTACCTTTTGCCATTGATGTTGAGAGATCTCTAATAAATGTGAGAGGGTTCTTCTAAGCTTTTAACAAATGTAAATGATAGTGTATCCAGAATCATTGTAAAGCCTAGGGACCCAATCTTTATATTTATGCCTTGTTGTCTTCCATCAAAACAACCGAAGGACATGATGGTTTAAGTGAAAGGGCATGACTTTTCAAAGAAACAGACACGACCCATAGAAATGAAACTAACAGATAACAGTCTCCCACTTGTAGGAAAATCCCGGGATGTACATCATATGTACCAGGTGCGGAAAACAAAAATTTTTGTTGCCGGGACCTTCCCGA
>JAOSBK010068648.1:0-14999 GCA_027568895.1 Erythroxylum shatona
ATCTCTTATCCACAAAAACACCAAAGCAAGACATGAATCTATTCACATTTCTCATTTGCTACTTTACTCTTGTCTATCCTTTCTAATTCGAGAATTTTCATCATTTGTTCTTTACTCATGACTAATCACCAAAATTTCTTATTTAAAAGTTCTAATCTTTTAAGAAAAGTTTAGGGTCCAACACCTGTCTATACTCTCCCTGAGCATCCTTCAACAACTGTTCAATTTTGATCGAGTCTACTTGGAGCTGCATAAAACAAATGAAATTAGAAATAACTAGCCTCGTTCTGATCTCCATATTTAATACATCTTCAAATCTCTTACACTTGTCCTCCTCAGTTGGGATTAATGCAGTTGCATACCATATTAAT
Organism: Erythroxylum shatona; assembly: GCA_027568895.1. Classification (NCBI taxonomy): domain Eukaryota; kingdom Viridiplantae; phylum Streptophyta; class Magnoliopsida; order Malpighiales; family Erythroxylaceae; genus Erythroxylum; species Erythroxylum shatona. The sequence continues at coordinate 372 of JAOSBK010068648.1, forward strand.
TCATTAAATTTTATCTCATACTCTGCTATTGAGAGACTTCCTTGTTTTAGATGCAGAAATTCTTTCATCTTTCTGTCAAAATAAATCTTTGGCATGTAATTCTCTTTAAACACCTTCAAAAAATCTTCCTAAGTCAAACTACAAAGTTTGGTGGCACTACCTAGAATAGTCTTCCACCATTGATATGTTGGACCTTGCAGAAGTGAGACTATATATTCAAATCTCTCGTCTGGCTCACAATCCATCTGATCAATCACTCTTTCAGTTCTCTCTAGCTAACTTTCTGCCTCAACAGGTTCTGGACTTCAGTTGAAGTCTACAGCCCCTTGCTTCCAATGCTTATCATATCTTATTTCCCTAAGAGGAGGGATTCTCTGAGGTATTTGTGCAAACTCAGGTACAGGAGACTCTCCTATGTCAGCTAACTCTCCAACTTGATCTCCTATGGCAAGTAACCTATAACAAAAATAGCTATGATCCCTAAGTCTCTCACTATTTATCATGTCTCAATACTTTTATACGTCCCTATTGATGCCAAACCATGCTTTGATACCAAAATTGTAACATCCCATTATCATATAGTATATACCTTAACATCCAGGTGACTTTCAAGTACATATCCTATGATAATAGTATGTTAAAGCAAACATAATCTCTTAAATGGCATCATAAAGAATATGCAATACTTAAAAACCTTGACACTTCATTTCATTCATTGACAAAAGTTTACACTGTATTCATTGAAAAAAATGTTTACAATCCTTATACAAAAGTTCTATATGACAAGAAACTACAAAATACAAACTATAATTCCTCTGATGTTAGCCGACAGACCTTTGACCCATATCTTAATCCAAAATGTTCCTCTACACAAATCTTAGGAATTAGATCTCCTGTCTTGTATCTAAAAAGTCGCGTTGCAATTTTTGATGAGCTTTGCTAACTCAATGAGTAAACCATCACTAATGATCTCACCCAAGTCAAATACACAATATCACACATTTCACATATATTCTTTCAAAACATTAATAACCTAATCAATCATATTATCACAATTTTAGAAAAGATTTCATAATCATATATATATATATGCAGATGAATATGAGTCTCTAGATTCGTGAGTATTTGTTGTGACCAAGTGCCTTTCAAATACAGATACAAATACTGACCCATTGGGCTCAATCAAAAATAGAAATCACGGAGCAAACCTCTACGTGCATAATTTTGAGCTTAAAGCTCTTTCATACTAGCTACTCTGGCCAGATCACCTTTATTTAAACATGCATTTTATGAAATGCATCAAATAAAAAACTATGCCATGTATAGCATTCACTTATAATACACAGACAGAATCTCATATTCATCAGACCTCAGTCTGGCATTCAACTTTCGTTAAGTATTCAAATATCATTCAAAATTCAAATGTAGACAGATATCATTCAAATTTTAGTTGCAAACAAAGCACTTCTAATACATTCCTAAATATCAAACCCCTAGGACCGTTAAATTCCATAATTCACAAATAGTTCAATAATTAAAAGTTAAACAGAATAAATCAGTCCTAGAAAGATCATCTAGGTTGACTCATAATACGCTCTAATTTATTCTATTACTTAGATGGTCTGGCAATCTCTGACTAGTGTCCAACTTGAGCATCTAAAATCATAAAATTCACACACAATTCACATTATAACGTCAATCAATCAAATACTTATTCATTGTGCACATATATACATATGTCATGTTCAATGCATGCTCAATGACTATTCTGGGTATATTTCCTTAATTCGTATCTTATGATCATTTATACTTCAAAAATCATATATGTATAATTTGAACTTAGGTTTACACCTCAATAAATTATAATATCATCAATTAGTCATTCACTAATGTTAATCTAACATTATATGATCATACAATATCTAAACTCTCATTCATTCTTATAACATCTCCAAATTTCATACCTAAACATTTGGTAAACAACAATCCATTTTTAATGATTTCATAAGACCATGAAATTTGGTAGAGAGGAAGAGTAATGCGTGAGGAGTTTGTGGTCCAAATTTTAAGTCTATCGAAGGTCCGGATAAGAAGTTATGGTCAAAAGAGTGAAGGGTGTTCAAAGTTGTCAAGCAGCAGTATACCTCCACTGCCATCGTCCACTTCCTAATTCTTCCCCTTTATCACGATTGTGCTTGTGCACAATCATGCAACCCCTTAATGTCCCTTTCAGTCACGATCATGCATAACCCTTTATTCAAGCTTCATTCCTGCTCTTCCCAAAATAGACTTTTGGGTCAATTTTATATGGTCATTTTAATAATGAAAATGAAGGATTTAGGCAAACCATTCTTCTAAAACATTGTTTCTTTATGTCGTAATTTTCTAATGACACTAGTTTCATGCACTTTGGTTCAGTACTATGCAAGTTATACTTACAATACTACAAACTATTACTAAACAGTGACATAATCCAAAACTCAAAATCAAGCCAAATTTTGACACTTTTAGAGACAGAATTCAAATTTTATTCCTTCATGAAAAATATATGCATGTCTTTAGGTTAATATAAACTTAAAATTATCTCATTTTGATGTCTACAGATAAATTTATGGCCAAAATACCAATGCATGTTCAGTCAAAAACACTATAGCTAACATATTCCAACACTATCAATCATCAACATCATATATAATTCATCCTAATTCATCATCATCAATTCTCTATCATAACATGCTATAAACACTAATCATTTACTTACATGTTGAACTCCAATTCTAGCTCAAAAAATCAAACCAATCCAGTACTCCAAAGAAGCAGAAACATCATACATTCAAGGTGGGATTAGATGACTTTCGACTATGATAAAACAACAACAATCAACTGGTTCTTTAGCTATTTTGTGAAGGGTAAAAACATGGTTTATTAGTGTAGAAGTTGGACACAAACATAGAAAAAATATAGGAATGTAAGGGTGAGAGAGTTTTGGTGGTGTAAGAAAAAGAAAGAAGAAGAAATGAGCATAAACAAAAATCACTCCTACAAAAACGTAACACCTTACATACTAGGTGTCTCCTTTATACATTGACATTTGTCACCTTTGCATACAGTCCATTTATCCTATTTATATGTTGCCACATGTCACACTTATAGTAGCCTATTTGTCACTTAATCACAGCTGCCATTTGTCAACTAATTACCAGTCCATTAGTCACCAATTTAAGTATGCCAAATGTCACTCAATTATAGGCTAAATCATCCAACTTTTTCATATATCAATTTATCCTATCACTTGACATTTATCCTAGCCCAAATGTACATTGTAATCTATCAATTTACCAATCCATAATATTCAATTCCAAATTTTTGAATTGAAATCCAATAATACCAAATTCAAGACATATCAAAACACAATTCACATCATGATCACTGAACACTTTTCATACCTCAGAATAAGTCAATTGAGTGCATATGCTAACTTGTAATGTGTAGAAATATCAATTCATGTATGAATGCTAATGTTATGCATGTATATGCAATATTTAATCCATGGTTAAATCCTAAGCATATTCTAGAAAAAATGGGATATTGCACTTCACACAGGAAAAATAACATCTTTACAATTGTACATATTCATAATGACTCACACAATCGTTTACATAGTTGTGTATGTTACTTATACAGTGTGTACTTTATCAAATAGGCATGTCTCTAAAATAGCTCTAATTCTTTCATTTTCTATTTCGATTTCACCTTAATTCTTCTCCTTTTGATCTATAAAGGCAATTCAGGCCTACAAACTTGCTAGAAATAAAATAAATACTGAAAATAGTAAAAGCTTTCAAATAATCAAAGAAAATACATTAAATATGAGAATAAAAATATAGTCCATTAATGTTTATCAAGCAACCATCAAACAATATAAAATACGAGCCAAAAGTTCTATATAAAAATGAAGTGTTACCTTTCTAACCTTTTATTATATTATCAAGCCCTAGGATTACTATGAATTATCCTTGAGAAAGATCCTTGTTAGTAGCTTTATCACTGCTCAACATACCCCTGATTCTTTATAAAGTAAGATTATGTATTTTTAGTTCTAACCTTTTACTGAGTTATCACGCCTTAAGATTACTGTAAATTATCCTTGAGAAAGATCCCCATCAATAACTTTATATCACTACTCAGTATACTCCTGATTCTTTATAAAGTGAGATTATGTATTTGTAGCTACTCTCTTATTCAAATCCTTAATTATAACACCAATTACTGACTTGTTTTCCTAAGTTCTTAGAGATTCTACAATTTTTCTCATTCTATATGGCATACATGAAACATCTTAGTGTAATGATATAACCGATTTTTGGCCTAAAATGATCTAAAGATGCAAGGCTTTTGAAAAATTCCTAGTATTCTGAGCTACCTCCTCCCTAAAGCCAATGTCCCTGGATATTTAAAGAATAATAGTAATATAAAAAAAGATGTTTTGGATTTTCTATTGCATTCTCACAAAGGGTAAATATATTTAGAATGATAAGAAAATGTGGCTTATCTATAGTAGAAAGCTTTTATTTAAAAATAAATAATAGAAATATGGAGACTTTTAGAATTAACTTCTTCTCCCATATGATAACTATCAAAGGGAGCTTATTAGACCTGAGTAAATAGTTCTTTGTAAGAATGGAGGGTAAATTTCCCTAACCAATACCTCTTCTATATATTGTTTTACTCTGTATCTAGTTTAGGAGAGGACAAGTTGCCAGGATTCCCAAAGTTTCTCAAAAATTCAAAATGCCATTCACCATTAGATATTATTTAGTTCACCTCATTAAAGGTCAGATATTAGTAAGTATATATCCCAAATTTTAATGAATACTTAATATAATCTCTCCTTAGTTTATATGTGAATATATTTAAATTATTTTCAAATACTTAATGTATGATTAATAAATTGAAATTTTTAATGAAAATTATATATACAAGCACTCAAAGTTTAGTAAATACTTATAAATGACTTGCCCCATCACTCTTCAGAAAATCACTTTCTTTTTTCAATCTCAAATGTCCTTGTGAAGGTAGGCTAAGTTTCGTAGTTTTCTTACTAAGGAAAGCCCAAGTTAAGCTTTGCAAAAATCACCCCTACAATAAGTGTGAGATGAGTCCAAAGAAAAAAAGGATTCTTAAAAGGATATTATAAATTAGTGTAGATTCTTGGAATAATAAAATAACTTTTAGAAAAGCATACAAATGTTTTAGATAGCAAATAAACATTTTTTGAATTTTAATATGAAATTTCTATTTGATTTATAATTTTTAATGAAAAACATAATTTTTGTGACATAAAATCAAAACTAGTGTTCATAAGTTTAAGATCATAAATAAATAATTGTCACATATAATTGTGGCATAACATTGTTTACTTGATGCAAAAATGTCATTATCATAAAGAGGTCAAGAAACTCACTATTTTGTTTGTTAAATTTTCTCTCTCTTAACGTCTTTCTACTATAGAGAACTTAATGGAAAAAACTTTCTGTAACCCTAATAAGTAAAAAGAAGACCAATTATATATCCATAATTTTTAATTTTGGTATATCCATCAAGTAACTAAATAAACGGTTGAGATTGTTCTACTATGAAATAGAAAATATAGACCAATTAGTGGTCCTTAATTATATTAGTATTATTATTGCTATATATAGAATATGTTCAATAATCAAGCCACATTTTAACATTTTGCCACTTAGCTCAACACTTTAGACTTTATTTTAATATTATAAACATTAACCGCAAATAAACAAATATCTTCATAATTTACGTCAAAATAATAAATCATATAATGTAGGTTATGGTGGTCATACACTTCAACGTCGGATACCTCTTTTATATATCACATCACTAATTTATCCAATCAAGTATTATAAAATACCATAATGTTCAGTATTGGTGTCTTATAGAAGCTTTTATTTTCTTTTTAATAACACTTAAGTTTAAACAATCATAATAAATAATAAATTTGTAAATTAGAAACTTTTATGAGTTCAAGAGAGTTAAAAATCATTAAAAGCAATCATCAATATAACCAATACCTATTCTTTGAACATCTTGCTTAAATGTTTTTTATTATGGGCCTTTAGTTAAAGGATATGCAATAATAAGATTTGTCTTAATACATACTCTTTGTTTCTAAACTTCCTCCTTTACGATAAAATATTTATACTACACTTAGTTAGCACCTCTAAAGTACTTATCATTCTTTGAGAAGAAAATTGCCACAAAATTTTCTTAATAAATTTTCAGTGGCTTAATAATATTATCAACAACCTCAAGCCCTAAAATAAAGTTTCACAACTATAAGGCATGGACTATAGTCTCAAAATAAGCTACAAATTTCACTTCCATAATAAATGAGAATGACAAATTTTTTAGCACTTTTCTATTAAATTGTTCTTTTTGCTAGTAGAAACAAATAGTCAAATGTTGACTTTCTAAACCTGAATACGAATATCTAATCACTTCTAATGGATTAGATCTTTTATATATGAACCTATAGTCATTTGTTTCTTAAAGGTATCTTAAGACTTACTTTACATCTTTCCAATGGTCTTTATTAGGAGGTGATAATAGGTCTTATGCATGGTTACAAATACAACAAACTATCAAAAATAAAATTATATGGAATTTCATTTCTTTACATCCCACGTCATTCTATCAATATTACATAAGACTAAATTTATCCACTTTTTGTAATGGAATAACTCCTATTAAACATTTTCATTTTAAATCTCTCAAGAATTCTTTTGATATAGTCTTGCTAAAATAGTCCAACCAGTACTTGTGATCGATTTACAATATGGTAATTCCTATCATATAGGACGCCTCTCACATATCTTTTGTTTCAAAATTCTCAGAGAAAAATCTTTAGTCTTATACAATATATCTAAATCATTAACAACAAGTAAAATATCATTAATATATAGAACTAGAAATATAAATTTACTCTCATTGATCTTTTAGTAGATACACTGAACAACAATGATTTCGTGAAAACTAAAAAATGTTATAATGTTACCCTATGTGATCCTTTCCTTCTATGGAAAAATTCCAAGTTAATCCATGTTGAATTCCTCCTTGAAATATTTATTCAAATAGTAGTTTTCATATCCATTTGATGTAGTTCTATATCAATCCAAACCACTAATGCCATAATTATTCCCAATGAGTCTTTCTTTGAGATAGGTGAAAATATCTCTTTATAATTAGTGTAATCCTTTTAACCTTTGGCAATAATCCTAGCTTTATATCATTCAATACTGCCATTCAAGCCATATTTGAGATTAAACACCCGTTTGCATCCTACTTGTTCAGAACCTTCTAGAAAGTAAACGAGGTCCTAAACGATGTTTTGTGCTATTGAATTCAACTCATATTTCATGGCATCAATCTTTTTAACAAAATTAACAATTTTTATGGCTTATGAAAATGAAGTAGAATCCTTATTAATGTTATAATCAAATTTCAATTCTTGCAAATAAAACACATAATCATCGAGAATATATGTTCTCTTTTTTTATGAATTTATTTAAAGTTATTCCACATAATTCATTTATGACAAACATTTTTAAGTTAGTTTCTTCATAAGATGATACTTTATCCAAATGTTGCCCATGATCATTTTGTTCTTCCAATTCTAAGATCACATTTGGTATAGATATGAACATTAAGACATTTATAGGTAATAGAACATAAACTATTATTTCATTAGTACCTATAACATACTTTTTAGTACTCCCACTAACTTTACCATTTTCAAGGGACTTAGCATTAGTTATTTTAACAATTCTTAGACTATGGTTTAGACAACAGAACCTATACCTTTTAGATTTGTCTAGGTAACCAATAAAATAATTGTTAATTGTTTAAGAATCTATTTTTTATGTGGATTATAAACTAAAGCATTTATTGGGCAATCATCCATAAGTTTTTAGGTAACGAGGAATTACTCATCATACTCCTAACTATATCTACTAATGTCCTGTTGCACCTTTTTCTACACCTTTTTATTGAGGAATGTATGATATGACATATTGTACTTATTATCTAATTTTTCTCAAGAAACTCTGCAAATAGACCTAAATGTTATCCTGAGTCATCATATTTTTCTTATAATTTTTATTTGTCTATCTAATTGTCTTTCAACCTCCTTTATAAATGCCTTAAAAGGCACTTACAACTTGATATTTTTCATTAAGAAAATAGATATATCCATAATGTGAAAAATCATCTATAAAGGTGATAAAATACTTTTCTCCACTAAGGGATAGAGTGTCAAATGCTCCATAAATATTGTTTTGTATAATTTTAAGAAGCTGAGTACTTCCTATAGCTTCTTTATTTCTATGTTTGGTTTGCTTCCCCTTAATGCAATCCACACATATACTGAGATCAATAAAATATAAATTTAGAAGAATTTCATTCTTTACCAATCTTTCATTGGATATATGACCTAAACTTTTTATGTTATAAGTAAGCAAAATTATCATTCATTATTTTACATTTTGTCCCAATGGTATGACAAATAGAAAATAGGAATTCAAACAATTTAACATCAAGTTTCAATGTATATAAACCATCTATAATAATTCTAAAACCAATAATGGAATTATATTTAAATAAACTGAAACAACCATCACCAAACTTAAAATAAACCCATTTTCATAAAGTTTACAAATAGAAATTAAGCTTTTAAAAATTGAAGGTCTATAAAGAGTTTGTATTATATCCAAGTAACCAGTATCTAATATTAGACAATTCGTCCTTACACCTTCAATTGGGACCTTCCTTTGGTTTTCCATGAATAAGTTCTCAGTTGAGTTTATAGTTTAGATTGTAAGGAATCCATACGTCACATTAGAAACATAAGTGGTAGCACCATTATCAAACCACCAAGTATTGGAAAGAAATTATGTTAATTTTAGTTCAGAACATACAAAAAGGCTATGTACCTTTCTTTTCTAATCAAGCCTTGCATTTTAGATAATCTTTCTAATACTGACCTTCTTTCTTATAAAAATGACACTTATTTGTCTTTTATTCCTTCTTATCAATATCAACAACAACTTTTGTCATTTTATTCGAAATTTTCTTGTTATGTTTCTTGGTCTCTGGCTTATGAATCTTGCTAGCTTCTTAACCCACAAGGATAATAAAATGAAATTTTTGATTTTTTAAACTTATTTCCTCATGAATGAGTATACTGGATAATTCATTAACATTCCACTGTCCTTTATAGTGTTGTAGTTAATATGACAAGGTTCACACTCAGGATATAATGAATTGCATTAAGAAAGAGTTATCAACTGTCATACCAAGAGTTTTATTTTTCCTGCAATATTTATCATCTTAAGGACATGTTTTTTATGCTTCACAACTTATCAAACTTCATAGTTATGATCTCAGCCATTAGTGTACTAATGAAAGACTTATCTACATAATGGAAAAATTCTTCCATAAGTTAAAGGCATTTTTGTCACTTTTAGTTTATAGAAAAATGATCTTAATATTGTTGGCAATAGTTATTTACATAAAATTAAGACTAATATATTATACATTTTCTATGCTTTATAATTTGTCTTCTCAACCTCGTTGCTTATACCATAATGGTAACAAGTTTTTCTTTTAATAAGCGAAGATCCAAAATATGTAAATGAAAATTGACTTGTTCACACCATTAAGAAAAGTTCAAACCATTACATACAGTAATAGAAAAAGCATGTAAATGAAGAGAAGTAGCTACAAATACATAAAGGCTCAATAAATTATTGAATTCAAATAATTAAATATTTAGAATATATTTTAAGTTTCCTTTAGACAAACTCAACAATATATTATTGTAAGATTAATGCTATACAAATTTTATTAGGTAATCAAATAAACTTCAACAAATACAATCAATATCTTTAGATATATAACTTATTTGACAAGCGATTATTGACTTTCTTTTATTATGTTTATTGGATATTGAGTATTAATTTACCTTTAGGTAAAATATAAAATTCTATCAACTAACAAATGAAATTTATCCATATAAGTAATTCAATAATATACATTAACATTTTATGAATAAATGGCTATTTATATACATTTAAAAAATTACTTAATTAGTTTGGTTACTTTGTGACTAATAAATTACCCTCTTCACAATGTCGTGTATAAGTTCAACACATAAAATATAATTCTTAATTTAAATAATAACATAAATAAATATAATATGAGATCATTAATAGAATTAAGAAAACGCATAAATATGAGAATAAAACAAAATTATGATATTAAATTGTGAAAATAGAGAAAATTGGAAATGAAATAAATGCCAATATATTATAAATTAATTTAACAAAAAAATCATATAATGGAATCAAAAAAATAAATAACTATATTATGCATAAAAATCGATTCAATAAATAAATGACCATGGAATCAAAATAGAGAAAATGCAAGTAATTAAGCTTGATTTCACTACTTTTAATTTAATCAAATATATGGCTAAGGAAAAATAAAATTTCGAAATCAATCAAATTATAGCTAACATATAATGTCGTGATTTTCACATTTACACTGCTAAACTTAATTATTTTTATCAAAGTGAATTTTGGTTAAACACTCAATGATTAGCGATGGCCATTAATCAATCATGAAAAATAGGTGGACAAACTATTTATTCAGATCACATACTTTGGTACAACTTGAAAATTATATTTTGTATGACATAACTAAAATTGACATTCATAACTTTAAGAGCTTGAATAAATAATTGTCACAAACAATTAGGCATAATATTTTGTACCTAACGTGAAAGACGTCATTATTATAGAAAGATCAAGAAACTCCTTCACATTCTTTATTAAAATTTGTTTCTCTCTCTCAACCCTCTTTTCCTATAGACAACTTGATAGAATAAACTTTCTGCAACCCCTAATATGAAGGGAGGACTAATTTATATATCTATAACTTTTAATATGATATGTCTATCAAGTAACTAAATAAATAATTGAGATTTGTTTCACTATTAAAAAGTAATCTGGACTAATTAGATCTCCTTAATTATCTTAATATTACTGTATATATATACTATTCTGAGCTACACTCCATCTACTTTCAGATTCCGAGTGTTTGACCTATTAAAATTAATGTAATTCCTTTGTAGTTTAAAAAAATTATTTACATAATTACTATTAATGTCGAATTATTAATTAAATTTTTATATAAGATTGATGTCACCTTTCGAGAAGAATTTTTATATAGCCAAAAGAGCTAATTAGCTCCTAACGTTTTCACAGATGTACAAAATAGACCATAACATTTCAGAGTGTTCAAATTGAATCCTAAAGTTTATTAAACGTTTAAATTAGACCCCAAGGTTTGGAAAATGTCTAGATTAAACCTTAAGTACTGACATCGTAAGGGGACTACCAATCTACTACTGACATGGAAATTTTTTAAATTTCTGTGGATGTGGGACCCACCAATGCTAACATGGGCATAGAGGTGGGTCCCACATTGGCTGATGAAACACCGAACCTCCCTTCTCCCTCAAATGTAGTCTTTTGGGACAAATATGAGACACACCGTTTGCTCCAACGCCTCCTCCCCCACAAGGACTTCTTTCCTCTTCCCTAATCCCTAATCCCTAATCCCTAATCCCTAATCCCTAATCCCTAATCTGCCATCCACAAACATGGAGACATAGCATGCTCTTCTTCCCTAATCTCTAATCTCCCATCAACATTCCCTAATAGAAATCCTCCAATCTCTAATCTCCCATCTTCTTCCCACACAATCGCTCATCACACACTTCTTCCCTCTTCTTACTTGTGTGTTATTACTTAGATGACATTTCATCATAGTAGGTCATTATTGTCTACCTTTTATGTTTTCTACGGTCCCCTAAAAATGCTTGTTTGTGTGTTTATTGTCTGCCTCAGCTTATGCTTATTTGTTTATGATTGTATGTTGTGATCCCCTATAGTTATTGTGGGTGGTCCCTTATACTTGATGTGGCATTAGATGTTAGTAGTGGTCACCAATAGTTATTGTTGAAGTTGGTGTACCGATATAGACCTTACTAAATGCTAACAATGGTGTCTTGATTTTTTATTTAGTGTGTCCACTTGTATGTTGACTTACTGGGTCAGCTTAATATGGATCTCATTTATATAGGCTTCCAATTTTTCTTTTAATAGACATGGCTAGTGGAACTTTCTAAAGGATGGCTATGGATCCATTAACTCTCCTGGGATAATTTTAGGTGACTTCGACAGTAAACTTCTTGCATTTAAAGTTGAAGGGGACAAATGCACTAGGAACCCTTGGAATGAGCTTAGAGCATGCATCTCTAGTATTCAAGTCTCTAAACTTAAATCAGAGACATGTTTCTTCAGCTAGAGTAATAGATATATACATAGATTAGGATTCAAAGATTGAAGGTGTTGGTAATGTAGTTAGTAGAATTTTTTATTGGTACTTCTATATTATTTTATACATGCAATTTCACTTATTATAAAGCACTTCCAATTTCAATACTACTTTTAGTACATCTATCTAATGTTCACTCCACATACTTTATGCCATAATTGTTCATCCAAAGAGAACATTCTAAAACAAATGTTTCTTCTTTCTTTGCCTACTTGGATTTAGATAAAGTTATGATTATCAATAGATTAACCTTTTAATGTCAATGTTTTCAATCCAAAGATTTAGTTTGAATTTGTTAATTTTATTTCAAGCCTACCAGTAACATCTTTGAGCTTTCTTTTTCTTATTATTATATATAGATAGCTGATATGTTATATATACTAAAAGCCTGCCATTTTATAAATATATTAAAATTGTTTTAGCTAAACGGATTACGATTAGTATAATTACAAGTTCTTTATTTGTAACTACTAGCATTTCCTTAAAAAATTAAATTAGCTTGTTATGGCTAATGTAATATAATAATAATGATGGATGTGTTATATGGAAATATTACAAGAAAACATAAGTGTAAAAATGGATATGTTATATATTGTTGGAACAAAATTTGTATGTTGAATATTGTTATACTACAGTTATGAAATGAATAACGGGTCCAAAAGTATCTGTAATAGCCTGTTCTCAAACCTTACTGAAGGTTAGAGTCTTATATTTGAGGCATATGAGATATATCATTATGAGGTGCATTCCATTCACATGCATAATACTTACATACATACAAGAATTATAATTTAGAAACATTGCAAGGATAGTATATGCACTCAATTGACATATTCTGGGGTATGAAACATTTTAAATGATTATAATGTAATTATGTATTGAATATGTCTCAAATTGTGGTTTGATGGAATATAATGATTAATTTGGAATTTATTGTTACAATTGGGTGATTGATGAAGTGATGTATGTATTTAGTCTAAGAAAAATGTTATATTAAGACAAACTGATACATGGAAATTTACATTGGTTAGGTCTATGGAATGGTGACAGGTGGCACTAAAAATGAGTGATAAATGGCTAGCTAATTGGGTGACAAATGGCAAGAATAAATGATTGATAAATGGTGGTGTAGTTGAGTGACAAATGGATCAAATATTAAGTGACAATTGTAGTTGATGGATGAAACATATGGGGTGGATCTTAGCATGACAAATCTCATACCATGTGTCACACCTCTCTACGACACACTTGCACCCTATGATCTCCACACGTGAAAGAAAATCTTTATTTCATGTTTTTGGTCACATGCTCTTTTATTTTTCTTCTCACCATTGACACACCCATACAATCTCCATAACCTTGAGTTTGCCAAAATTCTGCACTTTGCCACTTTAAAATTCTACTACCTTCATCTTGTGATAGAAACCCTTTCCTATTTTGTCTTGTTCTTGGAATAGACTTTATGTTTGAAAATTTGGAAGGTTAGGTTAGCTTGGTAATTGGGGAAGCTTTGTTCTAAATAAGCAAGTGATTTTTTGCCCTATTGTGACATATGTTAGCATAACATTCATGATGATTGAATTGGGATGTATTGGATAAAGTATTAATGATGAACTTGTGCTGGAATTTGATGGATGAATGGAGGGTTTCTGTTTTGCTTTTGATACTAGAAAGTAGTGGATTGAATGGCTAGTTTAGGTATAGATTTGAAGTATAAATGAGGGTGAGGTTATATTAAAGAGGGAAATTATTGAAGTGCTCTTGAATTTGACAAAGTTAGGATTACATGTAAAATGATATATGGTTAATGACCAAATAAGTAGGGTTTTGATGAGATTTATGTAGCTAATATGGTAGTTGAAATTGTATAAATTGAAGTTGCATATAAAGGTATGAATTATGGAAAGTAGAAGGTGTTTGATATGTCTTTAAGGTTGACAAATTCATGGAAGAGTGAGGGAAGAATGCAAGGCATGATCATGGCCCTCAAAATAGAAATGTTTATCAAAAGTAAGAATTTCAAAACTTAGTTCTTAGTGTTGGACCAATGGTGGTTGACAAATTAAATCCTACTTGGGTTTTGATAATAATAAAATATAGAATTGGTTAAGAAATTTATTTCAGGTGTTTTGAATTGAAAGAAATCTAGAAGAC
>JAOSBK010068654.1:0-14998 GCA_027568895.1 Erythroxylum shatona
GGACGTAGGTCTTAGCACCGAACCTCTATAAAAACAGTGTTTGATCTTCTTCCCTACTCTTTACATTTATATTTGTTCAATTTGTTTGTGTGGGAATTAACTTCTGATTTTATTGTAGAAAATTAAGAAAAGCTTAAAGATCTATTCAACCCCCCCTTCTAGATCGCTAAAACTTGTCTAGGTCAGTTTACTAAAACCAAAGAACATGCTTTGATACCATGTTAGAGAATAATCTTTTCTTTTTCACTAACACTAAAAGAGATTTTAGAAAGCTATATGTAGAGAAACTATGTCTAAGGTTAAACTTAAGGTTGTTCCTTAAGTCAATACATTTGTGCAGTTATTATTTTTCCTAAATGAAAAACCTAACTAGATGGTGTCCAATACTATAATGGAATGTTGTGCTTTTTCATTTAAATGGGAACTCGTTTTTATCTAAGGTTTGAAAGTTTGATTCCTAGTTTCCATAAATGAAGGGTTTATAGTTGAAGTGCTAGGGAGAGTTCTCCATGACCATATGAGCTAGTTTTGAGGAAGAAAAAATGAACAAGAACAGGTTGTCATGACTAAGGAGCACCTATTGCAACCCCATATTCTTCCATTAAGAGTGTAGCCTATGCATTTATGGTTGGATGAGAGGCCATGTAATCCCGGAAGAAGCCAATGAGTGAATTCTCTTAATTTGCCACACCTTCTTTTAATATGCTTGCATTTGGAGTTACAATGGTTTTGGCCTCTAGAGAGGTTATAAAAGGACAATAGTAAAGCTTAGTTACATAAGTACTTGATGGAAAACCAGCTAAAGACATGCAAAGGATGGTGTAACCTGGTTCAACATATTTTGATGCTCCATTACACATTGGTGGGCATCCAATAACTCAGGCTAAAGCTAAAAGGATGAAGGAAGCTCTTAATGGGCTTATTAAAGATATTGGGGCTAAATAAGCAACAATAGAAGTTAACTTGGGCTTCAGAGATCAATCAGCCCTATCATCTTAATTCAGGCATTAAATAGGCCTAATTAGTTATTTATTTGGCCTAATTAGAAGACTAGATCTTTTTTATGATTTCAAGGAGATTTCTAACTGATTTGGGCTGCCTAAAAGTATACTTTCTATATTTGACTTTAGGAATCAGATTTGAAACGGTTTTCCTATATCTTAGGAATTTCCTTACTTTAGCAATAAATCATTGCTAGAAGATTGATTAGGGATTTCTTTAGCCTATATAATTGTTATCTTTGTACAAGAAGTCAAATGAGAATTGGTTTTACATTTTTTTGGTGAGGTTATTCACTTTGTTGGTTCTTCATTGAACTTAAAAATTATCAAGGTTATTCCTCGTGGCATTCATTTGACTTATCACTTTCAATCTCTTCTTTCCTAGAGTGTGGCATCAATATCCTTGTTTTCAATTTTGGTTCATGTTTCTTTAATATTATTCAAGGTTTAAAAAAAAAACAAAAACAATTTATCTTTTCTATAAATTCCTCTTAATCACTCGTTCGTGGGTCCTAGATCTCGATTTATAGGGTTCACATCAGTTGGTATCAGAGCTTGGGTTATTCTAAATCAATCTGGTGCATATAACTTACTTCATTTCAAGTTTCTTATTTCTTTTGTTTGTTTCTTCCATACACATTTCTTGTAAATCTTGCAAATCTAGTTGTTTTTCTTGTTGCAATATTTTCTTTTATATCCTTCTAAAACTTTGCAAATCTAGTCATCTTGTTAATTTTTGATTTCTCTTTCTTATTATTTCATATACGTTCCTTCTTACTTCTTTTGATTGCCTCAATTGTGATTTGTTTAAAAAGAAAAGAAAAGAAAACAAGTCAAAAAAAGAGAAGAAAAGAAAACAGGACAAAAAAATGAAATAGAAGAAAAGAAAAAAGAAGAAAATAATGGAGGCCTAGTTTTGCAAAAAAGGGAAAATTTGCGTTGAGAAAAAAGGAATTACTTGATTTGCTTATTCCTATCTAAAATTTGAAATTAGTTTTTATTTCTTGATTCATCTTCTTTTCTTTGCTATCTTGTCTAGTTTCATTGTTTAAGCTCTTACCCTTGTTCTAATTTCTTTGTTCATTAATCTGGTTAAGTTCTTTGGATAAGTTGAGTGTGTATTGCAAGGTAATCTCTTTTGATCAAAGTTTCTTTAGTTCCTTAAGGAACTAATTTAAGTGAATTAAGTGACTACTCTAAAGTCAAAAAGGTAAAACTTGCTACTATTGAGTTTACTGACTATGTTATTGTTTGGTGGGATCAACTTGTTTTGACTAGGAGATGAAATCGTAAGAGGCCAATTGAAACTTAGGAGGAGATGAAGGCTATTATAAGGAGAAGATTCATTCCATCTTATTACTATAGGGACTTATACCAACAATTGCAAAGCTTAACCCAGATCTAAGAGTGTGGAGGAGTACCACAAGGAACTGGAGATAACAACGATTAAGGCTAATGTGGAGGAGGACTGAGAGGCGACCATGGCACAATTTTTGCATAGCTTAAATTGAGAAATTGCAAATGTAATAGAGTTGCAACATTATATGGAGATGAAGGATATGGTACATATGGCTATAAAGATTGAGAGGCAACTCAAAGAACAACAATCATTATTGTTTGGACAGAAATCAAGTTCTTCCTCTTGGAAACCGAATTGGAGTAAGAAGGATGATAAAGTTGATCTTAAGAGCAAATTTTCAAATTTGAATCATCTAAAAGTAAGGATGATGTTTCTAGCCTAGATAAAGGTAAGTCTAACTCCCAAACCTCTATAAATAGAGATATTAAATGTTTTAAGTGTTTGGGATAAGGACACATTACATCCCAAAGCCTAAATAAGTGACAGATGATTTTGAGGGGAGATGGTGATGTTAAGACCGAAGATTAATATGATGATAATTGTATACCAAAATTAGAGAGGAGTGATGATGAAGTGTATCCAGTTACTAGTGTAATCCTTGTCACTAGGAGAGCTTTAAATGTGCAAGTGATGAAGGAGGATGAAGCACAATGAGACAAAATCTTCCACAAAATTTTCACACCAAGGACAAGGTAAGTAATATGTTTATAGAGTGGCGAAGTTGTGCTAATGTAGCAAGCAATCTTTTGATTGAAAAATTAGACCTACCTACTACTAAGCATCCTAGACCTTATAAACTTCAATGGTTGAATGAGTGCAGGGAAATCAAGGTTAATAAACAAGTGTTAGTGTCGTTTTCCATTGGTAGGTATTATGATGAGGTACTTTGTGATGTTATACCGATGCATACTAGTCATTTTCTTTTGGGTTGACCATGACAATTTAATAGGAGGGTTATGCATGATAGATTCAAGAATAGGTACTCTTTTCTAATGCATGGGAAACCTATAACTTTTTTATCATTAACACCTTGGCAAGTATATGAAGATCAAGTGAGGATAAAAAATGAGTGTGATAAAAGAAAGAATAAGGTTGAATGTGAAAAAAGAAAGAGTGAGATTGAATATGAAAAAGAGGCAATAATCACAAAAAAGGAAGAAAAGGAAAAGCCTCAAGAGTAAGAGAGGAAAAAAAGCAAGTTTTTATGTAAAAGAAAGTGAGGTTAAGAGCTTTTTGTTCAAAATAGCCAATGGTTATACTTCTTTAAAAAAAAGTTTATTTTAATACTAACGATCTTAACCCATCTTTGCCAAGTGTTATTATGTCTATTTTGCAGGAAATTTTTGATGTCTTTCCTTATGAAGTTCCCAATGGTTTGCCACCACTTAAGGGAATAGAACATCATATTGATTTCATTCCCAATGCACCAATTCCTAATCGACCAGCCTATAGGAGCAATCTCGAGGAGATAAAGGAACTTCAAAGGTAAGTTGAGGAGTTACTAGCTAAAGGGCATGTGAGAGAAAGCTAAAGTCCATATACAGTTCTTGCTCTACTTGCGCCAAAGAAGGATGGAACATGGAGAATGTTTATTGATTGTAGAGCTATTAACAAAATTACGGTAAAGTATCGCCACCTCGTTCCTAGGTTGGATGATATGCTTAAGAAATTGCATGGTTCTTTTATTTTCTCTAAGATTGATTTAAAGTATGGTTATCATCAATTTTGCATGCGAGAGGGGATGAATGAAAAACTACCTTTAAGACTAAGTATAGTTTATATGAGTGGATAGTTATACCTTTTGGGTTAACTAATTCCTTAGTACTTTCATGAAATTGATGAACCATGTATTGCATGCTTTTATTAGTAAGTTTGTTGTTGTGTACTTTGATGATATTCTTGTTTATAACAAGAACTTAGACGAACATTTTGAACATTTATAGAAATTTATAATCATTTTGTGTGATGAGAAGTTGTAAGAAAACTTCATGAAATGTTTTTTTTGCACTAATTAAATTATGTTCCATAGATATTTTGTTAATGCTAAGGGAACAGAGGTTGATGAAGAAAAGGTTAAGGCTATTTGTGAGTGGCCTTCACTTAAATCAATAACTGAGGTGCAAAGCTTTTTTAGGTTGATTAGTTTTTATTGGAGGTTTGTTAAAGATTTTAGCACCATTATTGCACCATTAACTGAACTTATTAAAAAGAATGTTGAATTTAAATAGGGTAGTTAACAAGAATTGGCATATAATTTGATTAAAGACAAGCTAAGTTCAACATCATTACTTGTTCTACCTAACTTTGCTAAAACTTTCGAAGTTGAGTGTGATTCTTCAGGTATAGGTATTAGGGCTATTTTGATGCAAGAAAATCGACCTCTTTCTTGTTTTAGTGAAAAACTAAATGTGGTAGCCTTGAACTATCTAACTTATGATAAAGAGATGTATGCTTTAGTGAGGGCCTTGGAGACATGGAAACATTACTTATGGCCTAAGGAGCTTGTTATTCATGCTGATCATGAGTGTTTGAAGCATTTTGAAGGGGTAAGGTAAGTTAAACAAATGTCATGCAAAATGGGCGGAGTTCATTAAATCTTTTCCTTATGTGATCAAGTAAAAACAAGGTAAGAAAAATGTGGCTATAGATGCTTTGTCTCCCAGGTATACCTTAATCTCTATGTAGGATATTAAATTGTTATGCTTTGATTATATTAAGGATTTATATTCTTGATTTTGGTAATATGTTTGAAACTTATGAACATGCTACCATTGGCAAATTTTATAGGCATGAAGGTTTTTTATTTCATGAAAATAGATTTTATGTGCCTATTTGTTCTCTAAGGGAGTTACTGGTTCCTGAGTCTCATGGAGGTGGCCTAATGGGACATTTTGGTGTTCAAAAAACTTTAGATATATTTGTTGAGCATTTCTTTTGTCCACATATGAAATGTAATGTAGAAAGAATTTGTGAGAAATGTATAACTTGCAAACAGGCCAAATCTAGATCTTTGCATCATGGATTATATAATCCTTTGCCAATATCAAGTACACCATAGGTAGATATTTCAATAGATTTTGTCTTAGGATTGCCTAGGTCAAAAAGAGGTAATGATTCAGTTTTTGTTATAGTGGATAGGTTTTCTAAGATGACTCATTTCATTTGATGTCATAGTAGACTTAATCTTTTATGAGGTAGTACGACTTTTGTTGGAGTTATGTAAATATAGTGCCTTGGAAAGCACGTGTATTTACATAAAACTTAATCTTTTTCCAGATATTTTTGTATGTAATATATATATACATAGAGATGTATGGGAAACATATATATTATTAGAATCCAAATTAGTTGATTCAAGGTTGAATAATCAAGTTGGCCTCTTGATTATGGTTTAGATTGTAGTGTTGTGATTTATCTTCATCTAAGTAATGGAGTTTACTTCAAGGGAAGGATGAGTTTCATGTCATAATAGTAGTTAACTATTGATAATGGTGTTATTAAATGAATCTAAAATCACGTATATTTTTTAAAGATTAAAGTATGTCATTTTTTAATCTTAAAATGTACACTTTAGCATTCTTTTATTACGAACCACGATCTTGATGAGTCATGAACTCATATGTGTTTCATTACAATTCTTGATATGATTGAAATGGATTTTTACAGAGTATTAATCTAGTGTCTGCATGTTAGAATTATTAATTGAAACATGTATTGGGGAACATTCACTCAAATAAAGAGTTTATAGTGATATCATCACTTCTAGATATTTTACAGAGATTGGAGACTAAACTAGTGCTAGTAGTTTGATAGACTAGCTACCTATTAAGTCTTAACACAAAGATAAAATCTTGTGTGTTAATTACCATAGTAGTTTGATAGACTAGCTACCTATTAAGTCTTAACACAAAGATAAAATCTTGTGTGTTAATTACCATATAGAGTGAAGCAGGATATCTAGAAGGAAATACCAATTAAGGCAAAATGGTAATTTTACCTTTTATTGCGCGGATGACTATAATATGGTTCATAATAGATTTTGCAATTGCACATCTAATTTGAAACATATATTCTCATAATATTTAGTAATTCAAGAGTTTAGCTAATTGTCTTTAGTGGAATGATATTTGATTTGGAATAAATTCTAATGAGATTAAATTAATTATGGGCTTATTAGAGCTTGAATTATATAAGTCTAATTAGATTCCCCACTTGGCTTCTAGGAAAGGTTATCAAGCAAAGTAAGAAAAATAAGTAGAGGTTACCAGAAAGAAAATAAAAGAAAATACCGAATTAGATTGGGTTTTAAGCCTATGATTAAATGTTGGGCTTATACTAATTAATTGTTAATTAGAAGCCCAAAATGAACATTTAATATTGGGCTAAATTTTGGTTTGATTTAATTAATTAGATTAATTAAATTGAAACAATATTTAGAAAGACAAAATGAGGGCAAAACCAAAATTTATAATGATGTAAATTTTCAGTTTTATATAGCTAAATTGACAGTTGCACATTTAGCACTTAATTGCTAAATATAAGGTGGGTTTTTATCATGCTTAATCATTAGTAAATGGTTTAATTGTGTCCTCGTTAAATGGTTTAATGGTTATCATTTAATGTTGGCATGTAGAAAAGCATAGAACCCTTTTAGCATTCATTTGATTAAGGAAGGAAGTAGTGCATTTGTTGCTCTCTCTCTCCCTTATTTCATCATATAATCGAGAATATGAGTGTCTTTTTTTTGTTTTTTGTCTTTTCATCTAGCCATATTAAACAAATGAGAATATCTCATTTATTGCCCTCTCTTTCATTTTGATTAGAAGAATGAAGCGGTGCATTAGATGGTTTTTACGACTTCCTCCTCCTTTCTTTCATAAGCTAGCCGAAATTAGGAATGAGAGTGTCTCATTTTGGTTCTTTCAACTAGTTGATCATAAAAAAACCTCTACAATATTTCTTCTCCTTTCCCACCAAAGGATCTTATTAACTAAGTTGTCCAAGGAGAACAAGTGGTAGATCGGATTGGTTGAGGATGTAACAGTAAGGAAAGGATACAATAGCAATGAGAGGATACAATAGCGAGGAGTCAAAGTTGTAGCAAAAGAGTTGGTAAAATTTCCATCATATTCTTATCTTATTTATTTTTCTAATACCGTATCATGTATGGATTAAACATGTCATGCTCCCACTATGTTTTGATTTCAAAAAAGGTTTTTAAAATCTACAATTTAACCAAATCTAGTATGCTTTTATTTTTTATCCAAGAATTGGTATTAGAGCCATTTTATTATGCATGATTCGATTACTAAATGTTGCATGGGTTAGCAATTATATTTATGTATGTTGTATATTTTTTTGTGATAGCAATATATATGGTGTATGTTGTCTATAGAATATAGATTTATCTTGTAAGTTTTCTTTGTTTGGTTTATAACAAGGAGGGTAGCCTATCATCGCCATGTTTCCTCCTTGTCTTCATTTTCTGTTTTCATTGATTTTGTAATGTACAAATTTTTGTAATGGTAAAGATGAAACAACCATAGATCGAAGAAAAGAATAGGTAATGGTTTCAGTTTATGATATGGTGTAATGGTCATTTTGGGTTTAAGAGTTTTGCAAGTGTTAGAATTTTGTGTTTCTCTTGACAAATTCGGTTTTGAGAGTTTTTTAAGTGCTGGAATTTTTTGTTTTTCTATTAACAAAATTCAGTTTTATAAAAAACAAAAAGTGTGGTAAAATTAATGTCATTACACCTTTTTACCGAATGGGTAGGGTCATGTGAGCGAAGAGTTTGAAGCAAAAGATCTAAGTCCAAAAAATTTTATTATGGGCCAAAGAGCCTTGTAATTTTTTATGTTTTAGGATGGACAATCAAAAGTAGTTTTATAATTCATGAGATGAATGGATGGATGGATGTTAATAATATGCGATATTATGTGAAAGTATGTCATTTAGAACAATTGTCAACCCTAGACTTTGCCATGTATTTATTATGTATGAAATATATAATGGAACAATATAGGATGATTTACAAATTGCATCTAGACAAAAAAGTATTTATTAAAACTTAAAAACCAAAAAATTGAGTAGGAGAGGATGCTCATGTGCAAGTCCACGGTCTCTATATGATGGCCCGTTTGCATATGGTGAAGTGTTACTCCCCATCGAAGAATATGAATCCTAGATCTTGCATGGTTTGGTTCTCCTAGAGGATAAGTCAACTTATTGGTAGAAAATATGACCTCCCACCGAGGTATGATTTGCAAGCACCTTTAGTGGATGAATCAAATGGTTACATACTCAACATATTTTATCAATAACCTACCCACCGTAGCTCTGTTGATAAATGTATGGACTAAATTATGGCGCTTCTTAATAAGTTAGTCATAAAGCTGCTTGGTAGCTTTTTCAGTAGGAGAGTCCTAGTTTTTCTTAATGGATAAGATGGCGCACCATCATTTAGTTCGTTATAGATAAAAAAAAATAACCATCATATAAAGATTTAATTTTTCAATTTTTGTTAAATCTATCATCATGCATATATGCATCATGATTTTATTCAAAGTTCCAATATTGTTGACTGGTATACTTATTCATTAATAATTTATATTTTCAAACATAATCACCACGATATGAATCCACTCACAATGCTCTTGACTAATAACAAATTGGAAAACTGAGAGAAATTTAATGAATGGAGATGTAAACTCGAAATTGTTCGACAATATGAACGAATTTTATAGGTATTAACGGATAATGAGCCTACTCCTCCGAGTGACAAGTCAACTTTTGAGCAAGTCCAATTATATGAGCAATGGCAAAATGTTGATAAGACTACCAAGTGCTATATTCTGGCTTCCGTCAGCGCAATATTGCAAAAGCAACTTGCAAAAATGAAAACTGCCAGTGGGATGGTTCATCACTTACATGAGATGTTTGGGGTAAGGATCAGGTTTGTAAGGGTAAAAACTATCCAAATCTTGCACAATCTTAGACAAAAGCCCGGTGAACCGATGCAAGATTACATGCTTAAGGTAATCTCTACTGTTTTTGAGGCTAAGATTCTTAGGCCAGACATGGATACAAAAACGCAGATGATCATGATCATCAATAGCTTAAACTCTTTTTTTCAACAGTGAATACCTTGAGTGAGTTAATGAATACCTTTTAGCGCATGAAGGAGATATTAAATATCAAGGCTAATGGGCTCGAGACTAATGTAGCATCTTCTTCTAAGCCTAAGGGTAAGGGCAAGCAAAAGAAGAAGAGTCTAATGAAAAAAGAAAGCCCAACTAGGGTCAAGGTCCAACTCATGAAAAAGAAGGCCGAAAAGGACACCAAGGGAAAGTGTCTCCGTTATGGTAAAAAGGGCCACTGGAAAAGAAACTATGCAATCTACCTTGAGTCCCTTAAAAATAAACAAGGTATGGGTTTCCTAAGTTTGTTAGGAACTAGAAATATGGTAGATTCATTTGATTATTGGATATTAGATTCAGGAGATATTAACCATTTTTTACAATTCTTTGCAGGGGTTCCAGCAAAGGAAAAGACTACCTAAAGGTCAGTTTCAAGTCAAGATATCAGATGGATTCTACGTTTTGGCAAAATTAGTGGGAGTAGTTATTTTAGACTTTCCTAGTAGTTATAAGTTATATTTGGAGGATGTATATTACATCCCAATGATTGTAAGGAACATGATTTCTATTTTTTGTTTAATAAAATCTGGTTATTTTTTATATTTTGAAAATGTTGTTTCAATATATGAGAATAAGGATTTTATTTACAATGTGATAATTAAACAAAAATTGCTCTTTATAGAACCTATGACATGCTCAATAAACTCCACAGAATTAATAAAACCAAGACAATCTAATGACTCTAGCATTAATTCAAAATATCTGTGACACTTAAGAATAGGTCATATCAATCAAAAAAGACTTGACAGGTTAGTGAAGGATGGGATCCTTACGGGCTTGGATAATGATCCATTACCCACCTGTGAATCTTGTATTGAAGGAAAAATGACCATGTCCTCATTTCCTTCCAAAGGAAACATATATGAATCCACGTTGAACTTGGTACACACTGATGTGTGTAGGCCTATTAATGTACAAGCTAGAAGAGGTTATGAATACTTCATAACCGTTATAGATGATTACTCTAGACATGACTATTTGTATTTGATGCATAAAATGAGTGAGTCCTTTGAAAAGTTCAAAGAATTCAAAGCTGAAGTTGAGAAGAAGCTAAGCAAGCCATTAAAATAACTTCAATCAGATCGAGGTGGTGAGTACTTATCTGGAGAGTTACAACAATTTCTAGCAACAATTTCTAATTGACAATGAAATTGTTTCCAACTTGTCAGCTCCTCGAACACCTCAATAGAATGGTGTGGCTGAGAGGAGGAATAGGACTCTATTGGAAATGGTAAGATCAATGATGCCTTACACTAGCCTTCCAAAATCTTTCTAGGGATATGCCATACAAACGACAACTTATCTTCTTAACTTTGCTCCATCCAAATCGGTGCCTAAAACACCTAGGGAGTTATGGACTGGCCGAGTGCCTTCATTGCAACACTTAAGGACATAAGGTTGCCCATCCTATGTTTTAAGGCCTGAATCTATAAAGATGGAACCAAGGTCAGAAGTATGTTTGTTTATAGGATATCCTACTGGTACACGAGGGTACTATTTTGATAGTCCTTAGGACAGGAAGGTATTTGTGTCAAAAAATGTGACCTTCTTGGAGGAAGAATTTGTGAGAAATCATAAATAAATAAGTGAAGTAGTACTAAAGGAGTTAGCTATTTCATCCAAACCAAGAGTTGATTTAGATATAGTAGAACGAGATATCGAAATGGATTTAAAAGTTAATAGGAAGAGCAGCCTGAATATCAAGTAGTGCCTAAGCATAATAACAAAGTTGTGAGACAATCAGACAGGTATCTAATTCTAGGAGAAACATAATTGCCATCTCGGACCAAGAAGAAATGAATCTCATTACTTATACACAGGCAATTAATGATGTTGATGCAAAAAAATGGCTCTAAACGATGGAATCAAAAATAGATTCCATATACACCAATGAAGTCTAGATCTTTAAAGAGCTACTACTAGATGTAAAAGCCATGGATGTAAATGGATCTTCAAAAGGAAAATAGGATTAGATGAAAAGGTAGAGACTTTTAAATCTAGATTGGTAACTAAAGGTTATACTCAGAAAGAGGGTATAGACTATGAGGAGACTTTTTCTCTGGTGGCCATACTTAAGTCAATCATAATTCTTTTGGTCATAGTAGCCTATTTCGATTATGAAATATGGCAAATGGAGGTCAAGACTGCATTTCTTCATAGGTGATCACGCATCATTACGCTAATCAAAATAAAATAACTAGACTACTACTATAGCAGTGGTGAGTCTGCGTAAAGTTTATGAAATGAAATTAACCGGTGTTTAGGTTTAATAAGGAGGTTTTGATTTTGAAAGAAGAAAATAAAATAAAACTAACTAATAAAAATAAATTAAAGAAAATATGCAAAAAAATGATAAAGGTGGGGAATTCAGTAAGGACCCGGTTCTTTGGTTCAATCTCGGCCTACACCCTAATTAAACATATTTCATTAATTTGTTGCTCTTTAACCTCTCCTAGCCACTATTAATCGAGGGTTAATAACTAACCCGACTTTTCTCTTAGGTTTTATTTAATCAAGATACGATCTCTAGTTAAACCTAACCACTGAACAACCTAGGATACGATCTCTAGATTTAGTTAGGCAGTAGCATTACAAATTAGGAAAACCGATTAATCAAGGCAACAACCACATACGATGCGTCATTTAACCTAGGTCATGTTATCCCTAATGATTACGAATCATTAGTCGCTACACATGAATTTCAACATAACAATTACGGATTATATCGAAATTCTAGCAATGGGTTTGAAATTAATGATTCAATGAACGCATTAAAATCATTGCTTCACAATACCCAACGGGTTCATACACAAATAACCAAACAATAACGAAAATTCGATTATCCATACAAAAAATCCAAATCAATTAACATAGGATAACACAATCAATTCCTAATGAGAGAAAGATACAACAAAATAATAAAAAATTACTTAACCCGAGTCATCGGCGTCGATATCACCTCCGAACCGGTGTTGGGATGTCTATCCTTTCATGGGTCTTTCCTGGAAAGATGCTTCAGCCCCCATCTTA
Organism: Erythroxylum shatona; assembly: GCA_027568895.1. NCBI lineage: Eukaryota > Viridiplantae > Streptophyta > Magnoliopsida > Malpighiales > Erythroxylaceae > Erythroxylum > Erythroxylum shatona. The sequence goes on from JAOSBK010068654.1 coordinate 12,591, forward strand.
ATCCCTAGCCAAAATTCCCTTAATTTTTGTTCACTACCGCAGCTCTTCTCTCTATTTTACTACACTGTTCATTGATTTGACGAATAAGCATGGGAGTGTTTTTGGTCCTGTTCATGCCTCCAGCTGCGTCTAGCACCAACCTCCACCCCTGAGCTAGCAAACAACACCAGCCACAGCCACACCTATGCTTGCGCCCCAATTGCGTCTCTATGCTCTGCACTGCCCTCCTTTTGCACTGTAGCGTATTCTCCACTGTAGCTGATTGATTGGACAAATAAAGGTCACAACCTTTTTAAATCCTCCTCGCTTGCTTATGTATGTTGCTTAAACACAACATATATTGCGTGGATTAAAACGTAGCATACGTTGCGTAACACTGCCTTAATGCAACTTTGCTGCGTGAAACGCAACGCAACTATTTATCTTTTTTTAACAATTGTGTTCCAATTTGTTTTGAACATCTTCTCCTTTTGGTCTCAAATATCCAACCTAGTAGTCAATGCAAATTAAGTATTTTATCTTGAGAATAGGATTGAAAGCACATGAAAATACATAAGAAAATATAAGATAATTCAGTCCTATCAAATACCCCCACACTTGGTCTTTGACCGTCCTCAGACAAAACATCCAAATTAAACTCAAAGACCCGAAACATTTACTCAATTCCCATATTTTCTAAGAATATACAATCACAAGCAAAGATGAATAACTTTCAAAAATCATAGCAAGAAATCAACATTCCAAGCTTTTACTCATGATCAATCAACATGCAATATCTTCAAAAACTGGGTAATCTAATGATAGACTCGAAAAATGTGTTTAACTAAGGTATATCCACGGGTGCACTCAACACCATTCATGATCCTGACAATCCACAACTTTGCATATTATTTCATTTCTCCACCACCAATGTTCACATGCAAACTTATGAATCAAAGGACATTTTAGGGTTGCAATGTGGGTAAAGGTAAAGTGAGATGTATTTAGGTCAAGTAACATGAAAGTCATCAAAGCTAGTGAAACAAAGCAACACTCATTAAAAACTGGGTACCGTAAGCTATGACAAATGCAACATTTATATTTCACAATCTCATTCAGCTCTCATACACTAACCATATGAAGCATATATCAATCCGAAGGAATCACTCATATAATTTATGTCAATGAAATCACAAGAGTGAACCTTCCAAGCCAACCTCTACCTCATATTCAACATACTCAAATATCACATTGATTAGGCCCAAGTTTATTACATAAATTGGTGGCATTTTTATGACTTTTACTACATTTTTTTGACTCCTATCTCTGGTTTTATGCTTAAATTGACTCTTGAGTGTATACTTTTATTTTATGTAGTTTGAGGTTAAAAATTGTTACAAATCAGTATTAATTGCACTAATTAATTTTCTGAGAATAATTGATACTGCAAACTACCATTTTTATTGTAGGAGACTCAAGGAAAAAGGACTCAAGAGGAAGATGTAGAGTCAAAGAAGGCTGAAGTGAAGTCAACAAGAGAACAGGCACAACAGGAAAGAATCCAGGCTGAACTTTCAGGAAAAGTTCATCGTGGCGAAGATTGATTCTTTCAACGCAGTGAAGGAACCAGGAATGAAGCAAAACCTTAAGGGAAAAGTTCACCGCGACAAACTTATCTATCGTCGCAGTGAACCTTCGAAAACTCGAACCATTTTTGGAAAAATCACCCACTGTGCGACCTGACCCAAGCATCCTTCGTTTAAAAACCTACCAAATTAGGTTAAAGTCGACAATTTTAACAAGTCATATACAGCATATCCACATTCTCGGCTCTCCCTCTCTCAACTTGACCATCATCCATCACTTCTTTTCATTTTTCATCGCCACTTTCATCATCTGCTGCTGCTGCCATAGATGCTTTTGGTGGGTGTCCAGTTGTGAGTTATCCCGAAGGAATGCTTGGTTACGCACCATTTTCTCTTGAAGATGTAGCAATGGCTTGAGTTCAATGAGCTTCAAAGGGGAGTAGTTTATTCATGTTTAGCTATATTGTTATGAACTCCTTAGTTAGGATTTATGCTTTGTAGTTGGATTTTCTTGATTATAGTTTAATCAAATGTTGAACAATGTATTGTGTTATTGGGTTTGTTGATGTAGAACTCGGAGCTTTAATATATGAAGTCTCATATATGTCTTTTTGTGATTTTGTTAATTATCTTTTATCTACCTAGTTGTGTTTGTTATTGAGATGATGCTTGATCCCAAATTGACCACTTGCATTAACTTACCCGTTGCACACACTAAGATGCATTCAACAAGGTTTTAAGAAATGGAGTTCATTGATTAAAACCTTGGACTTAAAGAGTGCTTTAAGGTTTACCGTTTGAAAACTTCGTGATTTTCACTCCCACCAAGATTCATTTTAAACT
>JAOSBK010068669.1:0-14997 GCA_027568895.1 Erythroxylum shatona
CCTATTTTAAATAAAACTCCATATGAGTTATGGAAAGGAAGAAAGCCAAATATTTCTTACTTCCATCCTTTTGGTTGTAAATGCACTATATTGAATACAAAGGAAAAATTGGATAAATTTGATTCTAAGATCAATTCAGGAATTTTTCTAGGATATTCAATGTCTTCTAAAGCTTATAGAGTTTATAATCTAGTTTGTAAATTTGTTGAAGAATCTATGCATATTATGTTTGATGATGATTCTCATACAGATAGAAGAGACGATTATGATGATGAAACTCTATCTGCTCCTTTAGTTAATAATTTAGACATGTCACCACCAGATGATCCACCTGATAAGGTAGATGATATTCTTGAAAACTTTAATCTTAGAAAAGACTGGAAGTACAAATCTTCTCACCCAGAAAACCTGATTATAGGCGAAACACTAGAAGGAATGAGAATTAGGTCTAAATTTAGAAGAGAAGCAACTGTAGCTTTTGTTTATGAATTAGAACCTAAGAAAATTGATCAAGCTTAGATTTTAGCTATACAAGAGGAGTTAAATCAATTTACAAGGAACAAAGTTTGGTTTTTAGTTCCTAGGCCACCCAATAAGTTGATCTGAGCCTTAGTACTTACCCTTAGAGTTCAAATAAAAAATATAATCCAAGGGTTGCAATATAAGTTGCAACCTCGCGTCGTTTCACTTAATTGGAACCTCATTGAATGGACTTAAGCTAACCTTTATGTCATGAATGAAATCTAAATTGGTAAGAAATAAAGGGTTTTTGTCTTTGGAACTCTTTGCTAAATTAAAAGGAATTATAAGGAAAATGTGTCAAAAAATATTTTTGGATTTTTTGGGAATGTAAAAACAGGAGGATAAAGACAATGATCAAATGATGATAATATCCTTTTGAAAATGAGCTTTGATCATCATAGTTAGAAATCAACTTTCAGTGGGAGTGGAAATCACTAAATTTCAAATGGGTAAACCTCAAAGAACTTATTAAGTCGAAGGTATTAATCAATGAACTCCATTTCTTAAGACCTTATTAAATGCCCTTATTATGTGTAGTGGTTAAGTCAATGCAATAAGTCATTTTAGGATCTCAAATCAACTCAATATCAAACACAACTATGCAAGATAAAAGAGATTCAAAAAGATCACAAATAGATATATGTGAGACTTCATATATTTAAGCTCAAAGTTCTACATCAACAAATCCCACAACACAATGAATATCCAACACTTGATTAAACTCTAATCAAGAATTTTTAACTACAAATCACAAATCTTAAACCTAGAAGTTTATAAATCATAGCTAGACATGGATTAAGCTACTCCCCTATTAAGCCCATTAAACTCAATCCATTGCTACATATTCAAAAGGATTGGGATGTCTAGCCAGCCATAGCTCCAAGAGACTTCACCATCGAGAGAACCCACTAGAGATACCCATGGTAGTAACTGCTAGTGGAAAAATGTACGAAAGATGGTGCAGAAGAGAGAACGAAGGTGTGATGAGAGAAAGATGATGGAGAGTGTGTGTGTAGTATCGTGTCTGTGTAGTGTGTCGGCCTCTCGTTGTCAATTAACCTAAACTAGGTATTTTTTACAAAACAAGTCGATGGATCAAGTTGTACAGTAGATTAGTTTATCAAAAATGTTCTGGGTCAGTGCCAATTTGAAGGTTTTGCCATGTGATAAACTTTTCCCAAAAGATTTTATTAACTTAGCTTCAACTTTTGCTGTGGTACAAACACTTCCTTTCACCACAGAAAACTTTTCCTAAACAGTTTCTGCGTTAATTCTTTATACTTCATCACGGCAAAATGTCAACGTCACCGCTGTGAACTTTCCTATTGCTTGTTGACTTCTTGACTTATCATCTTCAGTTGTCAATCCTTGGCTCTACTTCTTAAGTCTCCTACAATAAACAAATGGTAGTTTGTAGTATCAATTGTTTTAGAAAATTAATTTGATGCAATTACTAATTATTTGTGACAATTTTACTATTAAACTACATAAAGTAAAGGCAAGCACTCAAGAATCAAATTAAGCATAAAATCTGAAGATAAGAGCCAAAAAGTGTAATAAAAAGCATGAAAATGTCACCAATTGATATAAGAAACTTGGGTCAATCATAAGTCTATCATAGGAACCAGATGGGTATAATTAACAAGAAGGAATAGACTATAATGAAACCTATGCTCCTGTAGCTAGATTAGAAGCTATTAGGAGTTTGCTTACATATGCTATGTGTCATGATACAAAACTGTTTCAAATGGATGTGAAAAGTGCCTTTTTGAATGGTCTTATAGATGAAGAAGTTTATGTAAAGCAACCTCCTAGTTTTGAAGATACTGATAAACCAGATTATGTCTATAGACCATAAAGCTTTGTATGGATTAAAACAAGCACCTCATGTTTGGTACGATCATCTAAGTTAATTTTTTATTAGAAATGACTTTATTAGAGGACAAGTAGATAAAACTATATTTAGAAAATGTATTAAAATGATTTCATTTTGGTACAGATATATATAGATGATTTTATTTTTGGTGCAACTTCTAAGAAGCTACGTTCTAGTTTTGAAAATCTTATGAAAAGTGAATTTGAAATGAGTATGATGGGCGAATTGAAATTCTTTTTGGTTTACAAATTAAGCAAACCGAGGAAAAGATTTTTATTCATCAACAAAAATATATCAAAGAATTGTTAGTAAAATATAAAATGGAGAAGGTCAAACCTATGCTAACTCCTAGGCATTCTTTAAATCTTTTTATCTAAGGATGAAGTAGGTAAGAAGGTTAATCAAACCCTTTTCAGAGGAATTATTGGTTCTTTACTTTACCTAATTGCAAGCAGACCTGATATTTTATTTAGTGTTTGTTTGTGTGCAAGATTTCAAGCAGATCCTAAAGAATCTCATTATATTGCTGTCAAAAGAATATTGAGATACTTGGCAGGCTCAACTAATCCCTATTTAATGTATGAGAAAGGTAAAGATTTCAGGTTAATTGGCTACTGTGATGTTGATTATGCTGGAGATAGGATTGATAGAAAGAGTACAAGTGGAGGTTGTAGCTTTCTTGGTCATAATCTAATTTTATGATTAAGCAAGAGGGAAAGCTCAATTGCTCTATCTACTGTAAAAGCTGAGTATATGTTAGCTACAAGTTGTTGTTTACAGACGCTATGGATTAAGTATCAGTTAGAAGATTACTCTATAAAAGAAGATCAAATTCCAATCTTCTGTGACAACACAAGTGCTATCTATCTATCAAAGAATCCAATACAACACTCGAGGGAAAAGCATATTGAAGTTAGACATCATTTTATATGAGACTATGTACAGAGAGGAATCATCAGTCTAAAATTTGTTGAGACGAATCAACAATTGACAGATATCTTCAATAAATCTTTGTATGAAGTTAGATTCATAGAAATCTGAAAAGACTTGAATATGGTAATGCTGAATGACCATTTGTCTGACATGTCATGACGTAGACGATTCATACAAGAAGATGATAAAAGGTTGTAAGTTTTCAATTAAATAGTAACAGTAAGTTATGAACAGTAACTTTTCAACAGTATGTATAAGAAGGAAATCTTCTCAAGATTCTAAAATACCTTCTACTCTAGAATTTTCTTGAAAAACTTTGAAACCAACTTATTTAGTGCTCTCAACTAAGACGATTTAATACTCTATTCTAAGCTTCAAGTTCTTTTCATTTCACATTCTTACTTTTATATACTAACCTCGCTACGTTAAGCAAAATACATTTGTGTGTTTAGTTCTTATTTGTTATAGATCACAAATGGATCAATCTCTTATCTATGAGAGACATGATTATTTCATCTCTTTGAAGGAAAATCAGATGGACATTGAACAATAAATTGAAGTAGTTGGCTGGAAAAATTTATTCAAGGTTTGTGAAAAAGTCTATTTGAATGAGATATATGAGTTCTGGAAGAATGCAAAGGTGGTGGACGACACCTTAGTATCAATGGTAGATCGATTGTCGGTCATCGTCATATAAGATACTATTGAGAGGGTCATTGGGTGTCCTAGTATTGAAGCAAAGCTATTCAACAATACAAAATGGATTACTTAAGGTCGTGTAGATAAAGTCCATATCAATCGACAACTATATGGAAGAAATGATCCAAGAGTTAAGAAGGCTTCAACCCTTGTTCTGAAGGCTAGAGTTCTACATTCATTGTTTCTCTATTGTGTTCTACCAGGAATAGGCTCGAAGGACTTTGTGACAATGAACGATGAACATTGTTTGTTTCTCCTACTTAATCACTAACCCATTAATCTTCCGTACTTGATTTTGAAGTACATGATGAAGTCAAAGGGAGATTCTACCTCTTGACCTTATGGTATGCTTTTGACAACGATTTTTCGAGAATCTGGAGTCTTACTTGATGGAGGTAATAGGTAATGATGGACGTGAAGAGCATTATTAATGCCACTACTATTCGCAGAATGGGAATAAAGTTTGAAGATGAAGTAGATACAGGTTCTACACCAAAAGCAAGGTCTGAGGGGGAGCTTATAGTAAGACAGAGTAGGAATGAACGTGTTACATCTGAAAAAAAAAACCAAATCTCGATCGACAAGAGGAACATCCGTAGAAGAAAATAATGAAAAATTGTCTGATGTACCAATAAAAGCTAAAACGATTCTACAAAAAGAGGACAGTTAGGATCAACAATCATCACAACAAGTGTAATTGAAGAGAAAGGCTGAAATACTTCAATCAAAAAAATCCAAATAGTCAAGAAGGTCACCAAGACTATTGACCTTACGATAACAAGAATAGAAGAAGCAGAAAGCTCTGATTCTTGGTGGAGATTCTGCAAAGCAAGAGAAAAGATAGTAACCTACCAAATCAATTGTCTCTATTTTGCAAAGTTAATTAGTAAAATCATCTAGAGAGACAAAGATAAAAAAGAAGTTAGTATTTGAGAGGAAGAAGTCTCAACAACAACTTTCTTCTAACTGGTAGAAGAACAAAAGAAGATGAAGCCTAATCTGAAAAAGGTTTCTTCATCTAATGTTCAACAAAAGGCTAAGATAATTGAACACCAATTGGAACCTTACAATCCTTCTCAACCAATCAACAAAAACGATTTGAAAATGAAGATTATAGAAGAATCAGTATCTATTCAAAGGAGAAGCTCAATTATTATCAAGGAACCTTCAAAAAAGACAGTTAAGGTACAAATCAAGCCTATACCAATTAATGATCAGTCAATACATCTTTTTAGTCATGAAGAATGAAGACTATATGATATTCTGTGAGATGAGAAGGTATAACCATATCCAATGAAGATTTCAAAGGATCGGTATACAATTTATCCGATTACGAGTAGAACATCAATAAAGATTATGCCAGATATACAACCAAGATGTTCAACCCCCATGAGAAACAAAGAAAAAGGGAAAAAGAAGATGTTTCCTGAAGGGAATGAAGATGATCTTACAAAAGAACAGATTCAAGTAGCTGTAAAGAACATAGATGATGCATGTATTGCAACTCAACCTAGACGTATCTATGTTTCACATCATATTTCAAAGGCATCAGGAAGTCAATTTGGAGTTTCTACCAATGATGAAAACTTCAAGGTAGTTGGCACAGTGACAGAATGATAGTTCAGAAGTATCACGGTTGAAGGTATCAATTTCAACTTAGAAACCTTTGTGCATTTAATCATACATTTCAACTTAGGTTTCATATCTTCAGTTAAAGAAGTGTTACACCTTCTGGGAAACCAATTCTTAAACCACCTAGACCTGATGATCTTAATCTCCCAGAAGGAAAACAAACCTTCAGACTACCCTCAATCAAAATCATAGAGTTAGACGTTTTACCTGCATAACCATCTATTGTTGAAAATCTTCATCCACTTAGTGAAATACAACATGATCCTACTATTAATTCGAAGTTCTTGAAGCATTTCATTAATTAGATGGAAGCAAGTCAGAAATAAAAGGAAGTTCAGGAAGCCTTAGCAAAAGAAATTGAGGAAATTCATATTAAGGTTGATGAACTGGGTGACTCAGTGGGTGATCTTCATGAGGAAGTAGCACTTCTACAGGTTACTATTGAACAAGACCTCAAGATGATCCGCACTGACATGCAACATGTGTTTTCTAAAATTCTTAAGCATCTACAATGAGTTATCTTTTTTATGAATATCAAATAGGGGGAGAACGAGAAGAGAAAGAGAAGAAAAGATAGAAAGCATTGTATATATCTTGTATGCAATTATGCATTTCTTATGTTTTTGCTTTGATTATTATTCATCTATTCGTCTGAATATCATTTTATCTTCTAAAATTAAGATTATTTGTTATCATCAAAAAGGGGGAGATTGTTACGTTAAGAAGACTTTATTTCTATTAATTTTGATGACAATCAAATCATAATAATCTTAGAAATGTATGAACTGTTTGGATAAGTTTGTTAAGTGTGCAGCAAAATGTAAGTAACACTTAGTCAATCCCAAAAGATGTGTGATATACAACAGACGATACGTCAGCAACAAACAATATGTCAATGCCAGATGAAGCACGATACCAAACGAAGAGAAACACCAGACGAACCACAATGCCAGATGAAGTGCGATACCAGATGAAGCATAATAATAGATGAAGCATAATTACAGAAGAATTATTATACCAAATGATACAAAAAGAAAGCTATTCTAGAACGACAGTCAGTTAGTTAGTTGGAGTTAGTTATAGGACTTAACTGGTTTCTAGAAGATTCAAGAAGTAGTTTATCAAAAAGATAGTTGAAGAATTAGGCTACAAATAATAATTCTAGTCACAAACGAAATAACATTTTTACAAGAGAGAAAATTTTATTGTCAATACTTAGAGAAATTTTGTATTCAAAGTGTGAAAGAAGAGAGCAAATAATCTTTAAAGTGAAGCTCAAAAACATCTTTCCTTGAGAGAGAAAGAAAGGCTAGAGCATGGAGAGGCTAGAAAACAGATAAAGAATACTTTGTAAGAGAGACCTAAAGAGGCATTGCAATTGTAGAAAGAATACTTGTAAAGTTGAAGAGTATAGTGAAATCTCAAATAAACTCTGAGGATTGGACGTAGGCCAAGGTTTAGGGTGAACCAATATAATATCGCGACGTCTACTCTCTTACCCTTATCTTTTAATTTTCTTGTTGTTAAAAGAGTAGATAATATTACTTGCAATTGCATTACTTATCAACTTTAGTAAAGTGTTTTTGTGATCATCTGAATTTTGTAAAGAAATTAAAGAAATCTCAAATGATTAATATTTTTGAAAAGATTACACAATTCAATCCCCTTTCTTGTGTATTTTACATATTATACATGATTTCTATATTAATAAGTGATTCACTTTATTTCAATGGATTTAAATTAAGGAGTGATTATGCCGCCTCGAAAGAGAACTTAAGGAGCTATGACTCGATCTCTCTCTCACCAAGGGAGCACAGATGAATCCTATGTCCCACAAGATGCGGGAATGCATTCTGCTTCGATTTCTGAGGCACTTAATGTGCAACATGAGGTGCATTCACCACCTCCTCCTATGCCTCAAGCAAACCCCATCGATCCACGTTTCTTTCAAGCCTTTGCTCAAGCTTTCACTTATTCCATGGGTCAAAGGTCTCAAGTGCTGATACAAACTCTAGTAGAGAGGAGTGTTCAAGATGATAAACTCCATAAGTATGGAGCTGTAGATGTTATTGGTACTACAAATCCAGAAGAGGCTGAAGTATGGTTAAAGAGGATCAAGAGAGTCCTGCTTCAGATGAAGTTCTCCAATGAAGAGAAGCTAGATTATGCAGTTAGCTTGCTGCAAGGGAATGTACTTCATTGGTGGGAATTAGTGCGTCACAATCAGGTTATACCTCCGGTGTTGTCAAGGAGAGATTTTGTGGAAGTGTTTAGGAAGAAGTACTTATCTAGGGTTTATATATAAGAAAAGACCAGGGAATTTCAGAATCTCACACAGAGGGATATGAGTATAAGTGAGTATGAGCTAAAGTTCACTCAACTTTCCTGATATACGACCAACATTGTGGTGAACGAGGAAGATAAATGCCCTAAGTTTGAAGGAGGTCTCCATTTGGGGATCAAGGAGAAAGTCTTGATCCCCAATTTCTGTGACTACCAGCAGTTGGTAGACGTCGCACTCTAGGTTGAGAAGTTGGAGAATATCAAATATGGAGTGAGTAGGAAGAGGAAGAACCGATAGTAATTTTCCAGGAAGGGGGTGAGTGTTAAGTTAAAAAGACTTCACTTTTTCTATTAACTTTGATGACAATCAAATAATAATAATTATAGAAGTGTATGAATTGTTTTGATGAGTTTGTTAAGTACGCAGATAAATGTAAGTAACCCAAATTGTTAACTCAAGACAGTCAACTCAAGACGATCAACTCAAGACGATACATAATAATCAAGGTCAACTTATAACGATACTTAAAAGCTGAATACGACAAAGCATCTTAGATAGACCAGATGGAAGTGAAACACCAGACAGAAGTGCAACACCAGACGAAGTGCGACACCAGACGAAGTATAACACGAGAAGAAGTATAACACCAAACAAAGCTTAACACCAAATGAAGTGCAAATGAAAAATATTCTAGAACGTTAGTCAGTTAGTTATTTGGAGTTAGTTACAGGACTTAACTAATAACGATTTCTAAAAGATTCAAGAAGTAGATTTCTCAAGAAGACAGTTGAAGATTTAGGTTATAAATACTAGTTATAGTCGTAAAATACAACACACAATACAAGAGAGAAAATTTGATTGTACAAAACTTACTTTGAGAAACTCTGTACTCAAGTGCGAAAGAAAGAGAGCGAATACATCTGTAAGGTGAAGCTCAAACAATATCTTTCTAAGTGAAAAAAAGGCTAGAGCCTAAAGAGGCTAAGGAGGTAGATAAAGAATACTTTGTGAGAGAGTCTTAAAGAGGCTCTGCAAGTGTAAAATAATACTTGTAACGTTGAAGAGTGTAGTGAAATCTTAGACAAACTCTAAGGACTAGACGTAGCCTAAGGTTAAGGGTGAACCAGTATAAATCGTGGAATTATATTCTCTAACCCTTATCTCTTTAATTTTCTTGTTTTTAGAATAATAGACAAAAATTTTCGTTGTCGCATTATTCATCAAATTAAGTGAATTGTTTTGTAATCGTCTGAGTTTGTAAAGAAAATCAAAAAGATTTTAAAGATTAATATCTTAGATGATTTAACATAATTCAACCCCCCTTCTTATGTATTCTACATATTATACGTGATTTCTATATTAACAAGTGATTTACTTCGGTTGGTATCAGAGCAATATTTCAAAGAAACACTATTATAAAGTGAGGACATAGATCCACGATTGACTCATATGTTTTTATAGTAGAAGGTGCCTCGATCACAAGACCCCCTATATTTAATGGTGAAGATTATAATTATTAGAAGGACAAGATGCGGCTTTTTATAGAATCCACACATATTGATCTTTGGGATATCATTGCGAATGGTTCATATACACCAATAGACAACGAAGGAAATAACATCTCTTGTCACAAATGGTCAGCTGATTAGAAAGCTCACTTTTAGTTAAACTCAAAAGCCAAGTTCTTTTTAAGTTGTGCTCTAAGTAGAAGTAAATATGATAGCATTCATGGATGCAAATCTACAAAGGAAATGTGGGACATATTAGCCATTGCATATGAAGGAACAAATCAGGTGAAAGAATCCAAGATTAGTATTCTTGTTCATCAGTATGAGCTGTTCAAGATGAAAGATGATGAGACTATTGATTAGATGTTTGGACGTTTCCAAACAATTGTTAATGGACTTAAAGCTCTGGGGAGAATCTATGATGGTTAAGATCATATCAGAAAGATTCTCAGAAGTCTTCCAAAAAGATGGAGACCTAAAGTAATGACAATACAAGAGGCCAAGGATTTAAGTAAGTTAAAGCTAGATGAATTGCTTGGTTCACTAAAAATCCATGAAGTAGAGCTTGATGCAGAAGATAAACCCAAAAGGGATAAATCTATTGCATTAAAGGCTGGTCAAAAGAATAAGAAGATACATGAAAAATAGAAGCGCATCTTCAAAAACATTAAAGATTAAAGAAATTAAGAATGATGATGGTAGTAAATCTTATCAAGATTCAAGTGAAGATGATGATAAATGTCCTTTATTTCAAGAAAGATTAGGAGGATATGGAAAAAAAATCAAGGGGGAATAAAGATTTCTCTTTTAAAAAGAATAGCAAAGACGATTCAATGAATGAGAAAAGTTATATCATCTGCTATGAGTGCGATAAACTAGGACATTACAAGTCTGAATGTCAATTGCTCAAAAGAAAACAAAAAAAGCCTAATGGCAACATGGGAAGATCTAGATTAGTCTAAATCTGAATTCAACTCAGAAACATCAGAACAAGCAAATATATGCTTGGTAGCTGAAAGGGAATGCGATGATGAGGTAATTTCTAACTTTGATGATCTTTAGGATGCTTATTTAGAATTGTTAGAAGATTCATATGTTATCTTAAAACAATATAGGATATTGAAAAAGAAATTTGTTGAAAATTTGAAGAACACAAAACTATTAGAAAAGGAAAATGTCTGCCTTAAGAAATAAGTAGACGATATGAAAAAGAAAGTAACTGTAGATAGATCTGAGGAAATTAATCAAGTAAAATAGAGGATTAACAGTCTCTCAGTAGATTTATCAAAATTTACAAAAAGTACAAAAAAATGAATGACATGATTAGAAGTTATAGACATCCAAATGATAAGAGCGGTTTAGGTTTTAATAATAAAAATACTATTCATAATAGTAATATTCTTCATAATAGGAGTTTTCATAATAGAAAGAAAAAGAAATAATATTCTTATTATTCGATGAAAAGCTATAAAACTAACCCCAAAGGACCCAAGAAATATAAGTACCTAAAAAGGATATAATATATACTGCAGATCTTATTCCTTGGAAAAAGCAACCATCACCAATGGTACTTGGGTAGTGGCTACTTGCGACATGTAACGAGCAGAAGGTCTATATTCCTAGACCTCTAACATAAGCAAGGAGGATCGGTAACTTTTAGAGATAACCAGCAGGGCAAAATAGTTAGGATCGGCAAAATTAGTAAAGATTCATTTTCGTCTATTGATAATGTTCTACTAGTTGAAGGCTTAAAGCATAATCTAATAGTATAAGTCAATTATGTGATTCTAGTTTTGAAGTATGCTTTAATCAAAATTCTTATGTAATCAAAAACAAGGACGGTTCCATATTCTTTTCTACTAAGAGATGAAATAATCTTTATAAAAGTAACTTAGACGAATTGAAAAGTCAAAATATTTCATGTTTTATATCAACAAATTAGGAAAAAATGATTTGGCACAAAAAGCTGGGACATGTTAGCTTTAAACATAGTTCCAAGTTAGTTAGACATGATTTGGTAAGAGGATTGCCAAAGATAAGTTTTAACAAAGATTTCTTTTATGAGAGTTGTCAAAAAGGAAAACAAGTTAAAACATCTTTTTCATCTAAAACTCTTGTAACTTCATCTAAACCTCTAGAGCTGTTACACATAGATTTGTTTGATCCAACCAGAACACTAAGTCTAGGTGGAAAGAATTATGGTCTCGTAATTGTTGATGATTTCACTAGATTTTGTTGGATATTATTTTTATCATATAAAGATGAATCTCTTAAATGTTTTAAAGTTTTACCCAAAAGTTGCAAAATAAAAAAGGAATTTCTATTGTTGGAATTAGGAGTGATCATTGTAGAGAATTTGAAAATGAAAATTTTAAAATGTTTTGTGAAGAGAATGGAATTTTCCATAATTTCTCTTCTCTTAAAACTCGTCAACAAAATGGAGTTATAGAGAGAAAGAATAGGATGACTCAGGAAATGGCAAGGACTGTGCTATATGAAATAAATATTCCTAAGTACTTCTGGGCAGAAGCTGTAAATACAACTTGTTATATTCAAAATAGAGTATTTTTGCGACCTATTTTAAATAAAACTCCATATGAATTATAGAAGGGAAGAAAGCCAAATATTTCTTACTTTCATCCTTTTTGTTGCAAATGCACTATTTGGAATACAAAAGAAAATTTGGATAAATTTGATTCTAAGATCAATTTACGAATTTTTCTAGGTTATTCAATTACTTCTAAAGCTTATAGAGTTTATAATCTTGTTTCTAAATCTGTTGAAGGGTCTATGCATGTAAAATTTGATGATTCTTCTCATCTAGATAAAAGAGACGATTCTGATGATGAAACTCTATCTACTTCTTTAGTTAATAACTTAGACGATTCACCACCAGACGATCCATCTGATAAAGTAATAGATATTTTTGAAAAATTAGCTTAAGAAAAGACTGGAAATATAAATCTTCTCACCCAGAAAATTTGATTATAAGAGAAACATCAAAAGGAGTGAGAACTAGATCTCAATTTAGAAGAGAGGCCAATATAGCATTTGTTTCTGAGTTAGAACCTATGAAAATTGATGAAGCTCTTCAAGATGAAGTTTATATTTTAGCTATGCAAGAGGAGTTAAATCAATTGACAAGGAATAAAGTTTGGTCTCTAGTCCCTAAACCATCCACTAAATCTATTATAGGAACTAGATGGGTATTCAAAAATAAACTAGATGAATCAAGAAAAGTAACCCGTAACAAAGCTAGACTAGTAGCTAAAGGCTACAATCAACAAGAAGGAGTAGACTATAATGAAACATATACTCCCGTAGCTAGACTAGAAGTTATTAGGATTTTGCTTGCATATACTATTTTTCATAATATAAAACTATTTCAAATGGATGTGAAAAGTGCATTTTTTAATGGTTTTATAGACAAAGAAGTTTATGTAAAACAACCCCTAGGTTTTGAAGACATTGATAAACTAAATTATGTGTATAAACTTCATAAAGCTTTGTATGGATTAAAACAAGCACCTCGTGCTTGCTATGATCATCTAAGTTTGTTTTTGATTAAAAATGACTTTATTAGAGGTCAAGTAGAAAAAACATTATGTCGAAAAAAATCTAAAATGATTTTATCTTTGTACAAATATATGTAGATGATATCATTTTTGGTATAACTTCTAAAAAAATTATGTTCAAATTTTAAAAATCTTATGAAAATTGAATTTGAAATGAGTATGATGGGTAAATTAAAGTTCTTTCTTAGTTTACAAATTAAACAAACTGAAGAAAAGACTTTTGTTCATCAACAAAAGTATATCAAAGAACTTTTAGTCAAATATAAAATGGAAAATGTTAAACCAATGTCAACTCCTATACATCCATCAATCATCTTAACTAAGGATGAAGTCAGTAACAAGATTGATCAAACTATTTTCAGAAGAATTATCGGTTCTTTGTTTTAACTAACTATAAGTAGACCTAATATAATGTTTAGTGTTTATTTGTGTGCAAGATTTCAAGCAGATCGTAGAGAATCTCATTATATTGCTGTTAAAATTATATTGAGATACTTGGTAGGTTCTACTGATCTTTGCTTAATGTATGAGAAAGATAAAATTTTCACGCTAATTAGCTACTATGATGCTAATTATGCTGGAGATAGGATTGATAGAAAGAGTAAAGAGGAGGTTGTCACTTTCTTGGTCATAATCTAATTTCTTGGTCAAGCAAGAGACAAAGTTCAATTGCTCTATCTATGGCAGAAGCTGAATAAATGTCAACTGCAATCTATTGTTCATAGATGTTATGGATAAAGTATCAAATTCCAATCTTTTATGACAACACAAGTTCTATTAATCTCTCCAAGAATCCAATACAACACTCAAGGGCAAAGCATATTAAAGTTAGACATCATTTTATAAAGGACTATATACAGAGATGGATCATCAATCTTCAATTTGTTGGGACGAAACAACAATGGGCAGATACCTTCACCAAACCCTTAAGTGAAGATAGATTCAAGGAAATTAGATGAAACTTGAATATGGTGATGTTAAATTACCATTCATCTAAAACTCAAAGATCCAAATGATTCATCCTGAATAAGCTGAAAAGTTGTAAGTTTTCATATTAAATAGTAATGGTAGCTTTCACTCGGTATTTTCAATTTCAATATTATCGGTGGATTAGTTAAAAAATGTTACAAACGGTAACTTTTCAAGAGTGTATATAAAAAGAAATCATCTTAAAATCTGCAACACCTTACCCTCTATAATTTTTTGGAAAAACTTTAAAACTGACTTGGTCAAGGTGCTCTTAACAAAGATGATCCTATTAGATCGGAAAAAGAAAGCATGCTATATTTAGAGACCTAATAGATTTCAAAACTTTTTAGAAATCTTATTTGCAGCGGAAGAAATATATCCAAATCATCATGCCAATCTATACATGATATGGTATAAGGATAATAATAAACATAAACAAGATGGAGAGTATTACACTCCTTTACTGCAACTTTAATTCCTTGCTGCACTATCTTGTCCTTCTTCTTGTATCCAAAGCCTTTGCTTTTGAATCTTTTCCTTTATCAATCTATCTTCTCCTTGTTTTTGTATCCTCAACCAATTTAATTTACCTCTTGTTCTCCTAGGACAACTTGTTTAACAAAATCCTTTTGTGAGAAAGCAGAAGAAACATTTTGGAGGAGTACTGTTTTAGAAGAAGGAAGGAAACAATGAGACACTTCACATGCAATTTTTTATTTGTTCATGCAAGATGAGAGATAGAGTGATATCTTACTCACTCCCCCTTTTGGTTAACAACAAGGGAAAGAAGAGTCTTCCATCCAATGGACCATTTCTTCGTTTAATCAATTATAAAGAAGCCATTAAATGAGACTCTTCTCATTTCTCTTTAAGATGACTATATGAAAATTTTATTAACCTAAATGTTATCATGTTAATTTTGGTTTTTGATAATGTAAGAAGGAAGATGGTCCATCCAATGTACATCTTTCTTCTTTAATCCAATCAATGCTAATAGGT
>JAOSBK010068676.1:0-14997 GCA_027568895.1 Erythroxylum shatona
CTAGTTACGAATTGAATTACGATAAGTTTCTGAAAGAACAAGTAATTGTTTTGAAGGGATTAACGAAAAGTTTATCATAATTCAACCCCCCCCCTTCTTGTGTATCTTGATCGTATTATTGCTCAATATATTAACGTGTGATTCACTTCATATATGTCAGTGATTTATAATGTTATATTCCCTTATATGAAATTAGAGTTTCTTGGTATGCAAAATGTTAGAGATTTTTGACATATAAGCTTCTAAGTGTGTAAAACCAAGTTCATCGGATAGATATGACTATGATGGCAAAGTTAAATATATTCTAATGACTTAGAGGTGATTATACATGATTTATAGACTTATTGGACACTTAGAAAGCTTAATTGGAAAGGTTGATATACATAAGGGCTTATTCATTAATTGTTAAAAGTTAAAGGACTTAATTGTAATTTTTCAAATATTGGAGGATCAATATGTAATTTTATAAACTTAAGGGGCTTAATTATTGTCTTCAAAAGTCCCAGGACTAAAATAAAAATAAAAGTTTTGGTCATTCCCTAATTTTGGGCTTAATTGCAAATTTAGCAAAAGTTTGGAGGGTATAATGATAGTTTCACATAAGCTAAAGGCAAAATGGTAATTTCACCATATTTTGGTCAAAGAAGAGTCAATATTTTAGACCCTTCTTTATGTACGGCTGTGCACCCCACCATTAAAGACTTGAAACATTTTGTTTTAATGAAAAGAAAGGAGAAGAAAGGAGAAGAGAGGAGGAGAAGAACCCATTTTCGGCTATCACTAAAATTCTACCCTTTTCTTGATTCTGCAACCCAAATTAAGGTGTTTTAAGTTAGTTTGGATCAAGGAACTCAAATCTATCATTATATTTGAGAAATTCTCAAAGGATTTTAAGATATCATCAAGGGAAGGTTTTGGTAAATTTTGTCTCATCTCTCTCTACATTATAATTTTGATTTTGGTGTTAAGATATGATGTTCTCCATGCTTGAATATGCATGAAATATGGTTTAGATGAATTAAATGAGTCATGCAGAAATTACCTTAAGCTAAAACCGAAAAATTCTCTTTTTGGTGAAAGTTTGTGAATTTTTGAATATCTTTTGACATTGATGATTTAAATGAAGTATGTGGTCTTAATTGTATTAGTATATTGTGAATTAATGATGAAAAATGAAGAAGATGTATATTGGATAAGGCTTGGTCGAAATAATGGGAAAAGGTATGGATTAATGTAATGAGTTGTATAATTATGATGAATATGGCTTAAATGAAGGAAATGGGATTGAATGGAGTGGTGAAATGTGTTGTTGTTTAAAAGTGTTTGTTATATAACAAGATAGGAGCATGAATTACTATGATGAAGTCTTGAAAATATGAATTGAAAGTCATGCACATTAGGTGTTTGATAAAATGTCTAAGTGAACTTGGCTTAGGATTTAAGGATTCGTAATGATATGAATTCAAAAATGGCTTTTATGTTTACTTAAAGTAAACTTAAATTTTTCTTAGATTGATGAGTAATGGTCAAATCTTATAGCTTAAAGATAGTGATGTTGTGTTTTATGCACTTATGTGATGGTATATAAATACGAGATATATGTTTGAGTAGTAAATACATTGTATATTTTTATGTATAAAGGCTCAGGAGATGTGAATCAAGGAGCTCATATTGAGGATTGTTGAAGTCAAGGGAGTGTACACCTTCTTTTAAGGTGAGTTGGGGAAACAATATCTCTCAAATGGGATTAGGACATCCTAAGACATGCATGATGACTTGTATGTGAATTTTGAACCTAGGTAATGAATAGTAGAATTGAATCTCAAATAGATGCTAGTATCCTTATGTGTTTAATAAATGACATTGTTTTGAATAACTCTTTACACTTAGAGTGCAACTGATGTTTTTATTACATGTTTTGAGAAATGACATTGTTTTTAACAAACCTGCACTTGAAGTGCAAAGGACGATGTTTTATTTTCTAAAACTACAATTTTGAACAACTTTGCACTTGGAGTGCAAAAGATGGTTTATATTGCATGAAATAATGTTTTGGAACTTACATATGCATTATCGAGTCATATATGCTACGTATATGTGCTCTTTTTTGGCTTAGAGCCATGACAAGGTTCCATTTTTTTGGTTGGATTGGTAAAGAAAGGAATGGTGCCTTACTTGATCTTTGTACTTAATATTTTTATATGATTTTTTGTGATTGGTGAGGTACTGATTGACCAATCATGTGCTAAGCATAACAAATTAAGTGAGCCCTATACCCTTGACGCTGGTACATAAAAGTCGAGTCTCTATATCGATACCTTTCTACAGGACTCCGATGAGGTCATCACTTAGGGTCATGACACCTTTATCGACTATAGTCCGGACTCACCAAGGATGAAAGTCGAGCTAACATTGGAAATCAGTGGGTGTGCATACTAGTTTGGCCAACTAGTGGTGACACACATGATTATTTTGGCTTATTATCATATTTGTTTTCTGACGAGATTTGATTTATACATGTGATTTTTCTTTTCTACTTTTGTGTATTGGAACTGGAACCTATGTTCATTGGATGAGTGATTAATATGCTAGGCCTATGTGGTTCCTAACTAGTATACGTTAAGTCACATACTAGGCCAATGTATTTCTATGTCATGTATGTTCACTTCATAGGTTAACTACATCGTCTTGGTGTGCATCGAGTTTCATTTGCAATACATGTTTTTCTTGTTCATTGAGAATATAGTATACTCACCCCTCCTCTTTCCAACCATGCAGGCTAATTTGGTAAGCTTGAAGCTCTGAGTGTATCGTGCAGTCTTTTTACATTATTGTGGCATTACCGTATGTGAGTAGTGTCTATGTTGTACTTTTATTGCATAGTGGCTCATGAACTATTTTTATTAGGTTAGTTAAGTTGATATGCTTTATGATTTTAAAAATTAACTCTTAATTATCTTGTAGTTTGTAAAAGACCTTATGTATGAACCTTTGGTACTATTGTTGAGATTGCTTTGAGTGGACCTAAAAGCCTAGAAGTTGTGGTAGAATTTTAATGTGAATATAGAACTGTGTTTAAAACTAATTGCAGGTGTTTGGTTGACTTTGGGATTTTTAAAATACAACCATTGTGCTGCCCAAAATGCTTTTTGAAAAAAGGATATTAAGTTATCCTTGCATAGTCGGATTAAGGATATTGTAAGTGTCCGTAGCCCATGTATGTGGTGGTTGTCATGTGCCCAATGTGGTACTAGCTTGTGACGTGGATTGCTGTTGCAATAAGGAGTTATGGTTACCCACTACTTGTATATAGTTTTTTAATTTCTTTACTCTCCTTCTTAGCTAGGTTTTCATCACTTAGATTATCTAATAGTGAATTCTAGATAAAAGAGAGCCTCATCCTTAAATCTTCTATCTCATTTTTTTTGTCCTGTTCTTGCATTCAACTTCTTCAATTCTTGCTTTATAACCTTGAGCTTTTGTAAACAAATAAATTGTTTTGTACCAAAGACCTCAAACTCTAATCCCTTAGAAATAACTTCTTGAAATCCATCCATATTAGTAAGGAAATTATTAAACTTGAAGGGGTGTTTAACACTAACCATTTTAAAAATATTATCCATATTGATAAGGGTATGATAAAAAATTCATAGATCCAAAAAATGGCTTTAATTTCTAAAATGGTGATTAAACAATCTACATTCACCAAAGCCTTATCTAGCTTCTTCCGAATGTACCACTTTGAGCTTTATTTATTGCTCTATGTCAACCTATCACCTTTACATTTTAGATTAGATAGTTCCACGTCATTGGTACAATAAGGCATATCCATATTGTAGTTTAGCAAAATCTAATTCCCATTAGCCTCTGACCTACAAAGAGTGGAATTGAAATCACCATTAATAATCTAATGTCCTCTAACTGATGCTTTTAATCTTCTCATTGAGCACCATAAATCAGATCTTTGGAAAGTTGTATTAAAATCGTAAATAAATATGGTCAAAACTTTAGAGATCTCCATTTTGAAAGTTAGTTTTGTGTGGATAAACAGCTCACTACCTTTTAATGATTCCACCTCCAGTAATTCCCCATTATAGAAAATAATGATTCTTCCATACCTATACATTATTGATTGGTTAATACCTTTTATTTATGATCAAAGTAACCCAATTTATTCAAACCATCTAAAGAAACTAAAATAAAATAGGTTTTTTTATGCTGAACAAAATCCCTTAAAACATTGAGTTTTAAAGGGTTGTTTAGTCCTCTTACATTCCATACTAGAATGGTCAATGCTTTTCCCTTTTAAACCCTTCCTACTACTCTTGTTACTCTTTGTAGATATCACTTTTCCATAATTTTCCTCTTAAATTCCCCCCTTTTAGTGTTTTTCCAACTGCTATTGGAGGTTTACATGTTGGTCTTCATTTTGCTGTAAACATCTTGGATATACTTCATTTTGCACGCCCCCTTTTTTTCTTTATAATAAGGACTATTCAACTTATCTCTCATTATTCCTAAGGTTCCTTATCAAATTTCTTGCTTCCATCCCTATTTGCTGGTGATCTTCTAATGACTATATTGGGTTTTGATAAGTGTAAAATGTTTCATCTTTTATCCTCCTAAACTTAGTCTATTTAGTTATTTTCATTACACAATTGGGCATGATTATTCATATTTTATTAGTTTAAACCAAAACTTATTTATTCTGAATTTTACTATAAAATTGACCTAAATTGAATTATTTTTTAAGCTTAATGTACTTATGTAATTGTGTTAATTATGTGGAGATGATTAAAACTCCCATAGTCCACAATCAAGCATTGCATATATTAAAATGATAGTCCACGTAGCAGTTGGTGAGATGACAAAATACAGCAGCATAAAGAGGAAGGCAGTAGCCAAATGCACAGTCAAGGAGCACCAAAATGGTAACGCATAGTAGGTGGAAGTAAGGAGTAGCATGAAATGGAAACGTAACAACCAGGAGAGGAAAGAAGCAAAACTGCAGATGCTAGTATACAATGATGCACATCCAAATAAAATGCAGACGTAGAGAGAAGTAGAAGAGGGATTTATGCGTGGTGTTTTGGTGCATAAAAAAGAAGAGAACAGTAGGTGTGTCTTCATTTTTATGGGGTTTCAATTGGGACATTCTTAGAGGTGCCTGAAGCATTTTCCTTAGATAGCATGAAGAGGGGGTTTCAGTTGGGACATTCTTAGAGGTGCCTGAAGCATTTTCCTAAGACAGCATGAAGAGGGCTATGGAAACTCTTAATTGTGAGAGATATATGGAGAGCTAGATAACCTGACGCTAGTTCGAAGGTGATACCGACGTTGACAATCCGGTTAAGCATTTCTTCCATTATTTTTTTGTTTCTTTCTCTCATTAGAAATTTTATATGTTATCCTGTGTGTATGGACTTAGGTATTTGAAAAGATAATTTTAATGCGTTCATTTGATCGTTTATTTACAAATCCATTGCTAGAATTTTGATAAAATTTGTAATTGTTATACTTGAAATTCATGTGTAGTGACTAATGATTTGTAATCATTAGGGACAACATAACTTAGGTTAAATGATGTATTGTATGTTATTGCATTGAATAAATAATTTTTCCTAATTCATAATGTTACTACCTAATTAAATATAGAGATCGTATCTTAGGTAATTTGGTGGTTAGATTTAATTGACGATCGTATCTTGAATAAACACTACTTAAGGAAAAACTTAGGTTAATTATTAACCCACGATTAATAGTTGCTAGGAGAGGTTTGATAACAACAAATCAGTGAAATATGTTTAATTAAAGAGTAGATTAAGATTAAACTAAAGAACCGGGTCCCTACCAAATTCTCCACTTTTATCTTTTTTTACATCTTTTCTTTAAATTGCTTTTGTTAGTTAGTTTAGATTATTTTATTTTCTTATTTTTAAAATCCAAAACCCTTATTACCTAAACATCAATTAATTTCTTTTCAAAAGCTAACCGAACACTCTCTATAGGATAGACGTAGACTCACCACTGCTATACTAGAAGTCTAGTTTTTTATTTTAACTAGCGTTACGATGCGTTGACAATTTTGGTGTCATTACTGGGGAGTGAGGTATTTTAATTTTAATTTGTGATTTTAATTTATGTTTTGTATATATTTGTTCGTAATTAGTTTCTTTTCAGTTATTTTGTGATTTGGTCATTTTTTGTTTCGGGTTTGTGATTATAAAAAAACCAATTTTTGATATGGACGAAAGTAATTTCTTTTATAACTATTATTTTCAACCATATAACCAAGGTTGGACTCATAAACCTAATTTTAGTTATGGATGGGATGATCAACATAATTACTTTCATGATAGTTTGTAGGAAGCATAACAATTCCAATACAGACTAGAAGTTTCTTATCACAATTCAGATACACCTTTGGAAGAATTGATTAATATTATGATTTCTAATACTTTATAATTCTAGCAAGATGTACAACAATAGTTCCAATAGTATATACATCGATAGCTTTAACAAGGTATACAACAACTCCGGCAGGATACAACATATAGACTCCACAACGTGGCAAGCTAAATGGGTTAGATGACAACAAGGATCTACTACCTAGAATCACAAATGGAAGAGGAGTTGTTATATAAACCCAAGGTATACATAATGGACGTTGGTATGAAAACCTTACAAAGTGATAAGGAGCTTGAGAATCTTGAGTACATTACTCAAGTAATTGCTTGTGTTGATGAAGTGGAAAAGCAGCTCAAAGCAAAAATAGATATATCTTTTAGCTCAGAGGTAAATACTATGTTTCAAATTGTTGCTAAGACTAACTCTTTACTTTTACCTAGCAGGTTAGAGAAATTAAACGAAGAAAAAAAAGACGAAGAGACATTCAAGGTCTTTCCCGATAGCATGAACTCAGTAGCGATTGAGAATCTAAAGATAGGGAACGTGTTGAACATGACAGATTATCAACCAGGACCCTATCCTGAAGAACCTCACATGGAGGAAACGTATGTGACACCTAAAGATCATAATTTTTCCATATGAGGAAAGTGTGGAGTCGAGCCAGGGATCCTAAATAAAGACACTTCTTGGGAGGCAACCTAAGGGAAGTTTACTTCTTTAAATTTTTGCATTTACTTTTTATATTCATGTGTGTATTAAGTTAGTTTGTTTCTTTTAAGTTAGTTTGTTTCTTACTTTTTTTAGTTTTTAATAAAATGAGAGATAATAAAATAAACATAAAAACATTTTATCATTTTTTATTGATTCTAGGATTATATAGTTACGATTAGAGAATGAATTGATTAGAGAATTTCATGGCAACTTGAGCATGTACTTTTACTTTTATGATTAGTCAATATGTATTATCTTAGAAGAGTAGTGACAAGTGGTAGACAAAACCAGTGAGATTTTGAGCCTTATAGATTGACACATCTAAATCAGTCTCATTGTCTTTTGATAATGTATGGCCTTCATGACATGTAGATCCTGCTTTTTCTTTGATTTTTTATTCATGACCACATTTTTATCACATGAATTAATATGAAAATGATTAGGCATTCTTTGTTTTTCCAAGCTATATCAGCCAAATAGCCTACCCATTATATGATTTTTTTTCCCTTTTGATAAGCCCATTTGAGGTTTATACCTTTCCTTTTGTATTAACCACATTACATGCTCTAAACTTAACTAAATATGCTAACTAACCCATAAAGCTTGTGGATATACAAAAGTATAAATGTGGGGGTGTACATATGTGTGGGTTGGTTATAAGGTTGGGATGCTATTTTATGTTTTGTCATTGAATTCCCATGTTGATGTAATTTCTTTTATTTTTCATAAGAAAAAAGAGAGAAAAAGGAAAAGGTAAAGAGAAACGAAAAGAAAAAGAAAAAAGAAAAAAGAAAAAGAAAAAGAAAAAGAAAAGAAAAGGAAAGGAAAAAGAAAAAAGAAAACGAAAATTTTTTAAATAAATGTATCAAGGAGGAAGTGCATATGTGTTGAAAAGTTGTTTATGATTAATGCATCCTCTTAAAGTTGTATTGAATGGGTTATTTGAGTATGTTGGATATCAGGTGGATGTTGCTTTTAGGGATCACTCCTTAAGATTACAAAATCTTGTTTATAATCAATTTTTGTTAGTGATTTTTACTTTATGTGGGTTGTGTATGAGAGTTCGAGTTTGAGTTGTGAGGCATCATTTTTGCATTCATCATAGTTGATGTACACAATTGTGAGTGAATGTTGGTTTTTACATATGACGTTATATTAAGTGTTACATTTGTTTCACTAGCTTTGATGGTTTTCTTGCTACTTAACCCAAGTGCATCTCACCTTATCTTCACCCACATTGCACCTTGAAAAGTCCTTTGATTCATGATTATGCAAGTGAGCCTTAGTGGTGGAAAAATGAAACGATTTGCAAAGTTATGGAAGGTTATGATCACAAATGGTGTAGAGTGTACCTATAAACATATCTTGTTTAAACACATTTTCTGATTCTACCATAAATTGATCATTTTTTCAAGGTGTTGAATGTTGATTGATCATAAGTAAAAGATAGGAACGTTGAGTTCTTACTACAATTTTTGAATGTCATTCATATTTGCTTATAATTATGTATTCTTAGAAAATATGGGAATTGAGTAAATGTTTTTGGGTCTATATGCTTAATTTTGATGTTTTGCCTGAGGACGGCCAAAAGCTAAGTGTGGGGGAAATTTGATAAGTGTAAAATATTACATCTTTTATCCTCCTAACTTAGTCCATTTAGTTATTTTTATTACACATTTGGGCATGATTATTCATATTTTATTATTAAAACCACAAAATTATTTATTCTGAAATTTACCATAAAATTGGCCTCAATTGAACAATTTTTTTAAGCTTAATGGACTGATGTAATTGTGTTAATTATATGGAGATGATTACGACTCCAGCAGTCCATAATCAAGCACTATATGCATTAAAATGACAGTCTACGCAGCAGCTAGTGAGATGACAAAAACACAACAACATAAGGAGGAAGCCAACAGTAAAATGCACAGCTAAGGAGCACCAAAATGGCAACGTGTAGCAAGTGGAAGCAAGGAGTAGCATGAAATCGAAGCGCAACAACCAAGAGGGGAAAGCAAAAAAAATGTAGATGCTAGACAAGCAAACGACTATGCACAGTCAAATAAAAAGTAGACGTAGAGAGAAGTAGCAGAGGGCTTTATACATGGTGTTTTTGGGGATAAAAAATGAGAGAACAGTAGGTGTGTCTTCATTTTTAGGGGGTTCGATTGGGACATTCTTTAAGTGGGATAAAGAATTTTCTTAGGAGAGCATGAAGCTCTTAATCGTGAGAGACCCATGGAGGGCTAGACAACTCGACGTCGATTCGGAGGCAACAACAATATCGACGACCCAGTTAAACATTTCTTCCATTGTTTTGTTATTTCTTTCTCTCTTTAGAAATTGTTTATGTTATCCGATGTGTATGGATTTAGGTATTATGAAAAGATGATTTTAATGCATTCATTGGATTGTTTATTTACAAACCCATTGCTAGAATTTTGAAATAATCCGTAATTGTTATATTTAAAATTCATGTATAATGACTAATGATTCATAATCATTAAAGATAACATAACCTAGGTTAAATGTTGCATCATATTTAGTTATTGCCTTGATTAATTGATTTGTCATAATTTGTAATTCTGTTGTCTAATTAAATCTATAGATCCTATCCTAGGTTATTCGGTAGTTAAGTTTAATTAATGATTGTATCCTACGTTATTTAGTGATTAGGTTCAATTAATGATCGTATCTTGATTAAACGATACCTAATGGAAAACTTGGCTTAATTATTAAACCACAATTAATAGTTTCTATGAGAGGTTCAAACAAATCAATGAAATATGTTTAATTAGGTGTAGGCCGATAATGAACCAAAGAACCAAGTCCCTACCAAATTCCCCACTTTTATCATTTTTTTACATGTTTTCTTTAAATTGCTTTTGCTAGTTAGTTTAGCTTTATTTTATTTTCTTATTTTTAAAATCTAAAACCCACCATCACCTAAACATGAATTAATTTCTTTTCAAAAGCTAACTGAGCACTTTTTGTGGGATTGACCTAGACTCATTACTGCTATAGTAGTAGTTTAGTTTTTATTTTGACTAGCATTATGACACGTTGTTCGGTCTGGTATAGGCTCATTTTCTCACCTTTATTATCATCATTTTAATCATTATCCACCATAACAAAGCTCCCCTAATCCTCTAGAATCCCTATCAAACTTTCAATTTCCATCAACACTTTCTTTTCTTCTATTTTGGCCTCTTCCAACCTAATTAGCTCCAAATA
Organism: Erythroxylum shatona; assembly: GCA_027568895.1. Lineage (NCBI taxonomy): Eukaryota > Viridiplantae > Streptophyta > Magnoliopsida > Malpighiales > Erythroxylaceae > Erythroxylum > Erythroxylum shatona. The sequence continues at coordinate 10,357 of JAOSBK010068676.1, forward strand.
GTCTCTCCTCATGAAAACTTTCCTTGTTGGTTTCCACCCTTTACCTTGTGCTTTTAGGGATGGTTTCCATTGATAAGTGATCATCACCTTATATTCTCTAATAGAATTCCCATCTGCCAACCTTAGTATAAGAATGTTATCTTTCATTTCTTTAGAGAGGTCCATACTTATGTATAATCTAGCATAACCTACACGTTTCCTCAAAGTAGTATTTTCATCTATTCAAATTGGCTTTCCCAAATAGCTAGCTAGCATACTTAAACCTTTTGTTTTTCAATATTCTAGGGGGATTTTTTTTGAAAAGTAATTGATTTCATTGAATAAAATATATACAGACTAGAGTATAAATGATCTAGATTAATCGAAAAGATCAAAATTACAAAGAATTGTGGTTCTAGCAATCGTCTTCATCAAATTTGTAAGGGTTGCTTATGAAAAAACAAAAGGCAATATTACTCCAATCCCCATCTTCTCTTCATGATATTTGATAGATTTCCAATTATTCCTCTTTCTAACATAGCCAATTTGTAAAGAAGAAAAATGTCCTAAAGGACCATCTTTGTGCTTTTTGTTTCTTGTTTAAAATTTTGCAATTTCTCTCTTTCTAGATGTAAAACACCATTGCTATGTAGCTTATCTTAATTTCTTTGAAATCTGTTGTATTTTACACTTTAAGTTTCCTTATCCAAGCAATAGTTTCACTCTAAGAGTCCACTGGTTTGTCTACATTGAGAATAACTTGGAGCTGACCCTAATCTAATCATTACATGTTTTGGGTTTTCTAGTTTAGCATTACAAAACTCACAGTGCAATGACTTAATTGAGAACTTGATTTCATACTTCATAAGCAAGCATCCATTGATTCTCATCCATAAGATGAATGAATGAGTTGGATTGATGTCAATGTGTCATATAAAAAGTTGTCAACTACTGTCTTATTTTCTTTATAGTTTGCAAAAAAGTTTTGTAAGAATTTAGACATAACTTCCTTGATTTATTTGCTAGTCATTGAATTTCATATGATGTTTCTAATTCCATATCAAGTTGCTAGTTTTGGAGAAATAGAGGAAGCTGTGAGATATGCCAAAGAACTTCTCCTATCACTTTTCGAGCTTCGAATTTTGAGTTAAAGATAAAAATAATATTATCATTTTTAGTTAACATTACCTCCTATATGCTTTTACCTTTCCAATTTTTCTGATTCCATGCTTATATTATAAGGAAAGTCGAATGTTTATACATGAATAAGCCTATAATATCCACTTCCCATGTCCTTGAAACTTCTTGTAAAATGTCGATGCTTGGGGCCACCATTAACTTTCCTTTAAGTTCAATAAGAGGGCTATAAAATAGGGAAGAGTTCAAGTTATTCCTTATGACTTCTTCTAGGTTTTTCCAATTTCATCATACTTCTTATACACACTCGCTACTTGATTTGAGAGGGCTAGGGATATGCTTGGTTGATTTGTTGAATGAGAAGGAGAGTATGGGTCAGATACTTTTTTAGGATTTGGTTATGATAGAGGTAGAGAGGAAACAAAAGATGAAATCATACTTTATTAAAGTCTAAATGAAAAGTTAATTATAGTAGGAGTTAGGTGTTTTAAGACAGTTACCAAGAACAACATAGAAAAAACAGGGTATGAAGAAAAAGAGGTAGGAGAAATACAAGATTGTCCCTAGTCATAGCAACCAGGCAGAAAGGAGAGGGTAGAAAAAAATGGCGTTGGGTGGAATAGAGAAGTGTTCAAAAATCAAGTTCAGTGGCTGGAAAGAACGAGAAATCAGTGAAGAGATATAAGAGAATGATCAGAGAGAAAGTTCTAACTCATCAATCAAAAGTTACGAAGCATGCATCTTGGTTTTTCTAAATCAATTAAAACAATAGAGAAGGGTGAGCCTTAGAGCAATTGGTAAAGTTGATGTGACCTAATTATCACAAGTTCAAGTCATGAAAACAATTTGTTTATAAAAATACAAAGGGAAGGCTATTATATTATAACCTTCCCCAGACCACAACAAAGCGGGAAGCCTTGTGCATCGGGTTTGTTAACTTTGACTTTATACAATGGAGCATACAAATCTGAGTTTTTTAGTAACCATATTCTATGGAGAAAAATTTTCCATGAGTAAAATAAGCACGTTTTACTTTTTTAATTCAAGAGCAATGACATTCACAGTGTTTCCAAAAATAAAAAGGGGTTTCTAGAAGCAGTACAAAGCCATAAGCCACGAATAATTTAGTATAAATAAAGAAAACATATAGGAGGCATACATATTGAATTTTCCTAAAAACCATGCCTTTTTTATTTTTAATTTTTCAAAAATTAAAAAACCTAACTTTGTTATTCCTAATTAATATTAGGCAATTCATTGAAAAAAGGAAAGGCATGTGAGACAATTTTAATTCCATATAACTTTTGCATTAATAAATTTTAAGCTTGAATTTAATTAAATGATAATAATCAAACAAATTAAATCAGATTAAATAATTAACGGTAGCTTTGATACTACTGTTGGAAAATTAATTGTGATCCAATAATGAGCACAACAAGAAAATAACTTTTAAAATTTCCTGATGGGATCTTTTTGATTGAATAACTTAAAAAATATGAATCATAAATGAATGAAGTGTACTTTATTTGAATTCTTATATAAAATTTCCTTTTGGATTTGTCAACCATAAGTTATCCATGGGTCTAGACTCTAACGATATCCTTAGAGTAAAGGAAAAAGAACTTAACACTTGAGAGGAAAAAGTAGGATTGCTAGTTTCATTATGCCTTCCTCTTATTTATAGAGAAAGACAAAAGAGTTTCTTTCTTATTAAAATTAAAATTCCTAACTATAGCTAAAGTGAAAGTCTAATTATAATTATAATTTAATTATAATAAAATTAAATATCTCATATTTAATTTCTAAAGTTTCTCAAAATTTATAATTAATTCTAATTAATTTTTATTTTTACTATTTTTAATATGTGACCTATTAGGTTCCTAATATGTTGGTATTGATTATAATTTTTTATTTTAATTCACAATTAGAATTAGATAAATTAAAACTCTTTTTAGTTTATCTTTAATTCTGAAATTAAAAAAATATAATCATAGATCAACATTGATATCGAGCAACATATCATGATCATCCAAATATTACGAATGTCAAAGTAGTTTGATAAGACCTTTACATATGTAGTTATGATGCATAATTTAATCCTTTCATCATCCAATATTTCAATTAACTATAGTGTACGGATTTAACGTCTATTTTTAAAAATTCAATTATGTTTATTTTATTAGTAATTGATTTATAATTTATATTTGAAAAATACCACTTAAAATCTCAGTTCACTCTAGCCAAAGAATTTCTTACATCACTATTAACTAAGAATAGTGGAACATTCTCTCCAATTATTTTAGAGTGATCAATTATTTATTAACTAAATTATTTACATATAGTTCATATTCTATTTAGTATTCTCATAATCGAGTCAATTCAATGAACTTATTCTTTTATAAGCACATACATGTTTATTTAAGTTTGTTCATACTTTAATTTATAAGATCAATCATTTTTTAATAAGACAGAAGCATAACGTGTGTTAGTTTTATCATTTCATCAATATTTCGTCTTAATAAAACTGTAATTAGGAACAATTTTTCATCTGATAATTATAATTTTATTATAATTTTCAATTGCATAGTAGTTATTTTAGGGATTTCACATTTATTATTAAAATACCAAATATTATTGACAAATACATAAAGATAAATAATGCTTTAACTAATTATATAACAAAATCTACAACAAAGCAGTTGATTGTAGGGCATACACCAACAAGTAGTTGGTGTACTTTTAATTATAAATGATATGGGTAAGTTTGTGCTGGTATCAAGTAGGTTATAGTTAGATTGGATGAGTCGTTTAAATATAATGACTAAACTTTGGCTTAGTTGGACCATATACTAAAGAGAAACATATTAATCCTAGCATCTTATCTTTGAGGTTGGACTTAAGCTCAGGGAATCTAGATATTTAGAAATTTCATACTTATCATTTGATGTCAGTTAATCTTGGTAACAATGAAACTAGTTATCATAAACCTATATGATCTCCTTGTTAAAAAGAAATGGAACTAGCAGTATCACCTCCTCCTCCCTCATAAACTTAGTCAAAACTATTAGATTTTTTAATATAGGCAGAGTGTAAAGTCCACTAACAATAATTAGGCTTAGGTCAACCATTGTCAAAATGTCTAGAACTAGTCATTTGGATAGTAGACCATTACCATTTATAAACCCTTTAACATTTTCATGTTTAGTCAATTGGGATACTCTTATACTCCCCCTCAAATACAACGAGGACTGGACATCCAGTTGTAACTTAAAATAAACGCAATGTTAACTGGACTGGACCACTAGGACTAGACATTTGGATGGACAATTAAAAAATTAATAATCCGGACCAAACCTACTCTGATAGCGTGCTAAAACACCTAATGGCATCAATGCTTGTTTGTCTCGATGGTTTGGGGTGGTGCCTAGTTCTATCCCTTTGCCTAATATGCCCAACAGGAGTGCAGCCCTACTTTGGGCTGAAAGTGGTGTGTCAAGAATCCCACATTAGACAAATGTGAGTACA
>JAOSBK010068700.1:0-14994 GCA_027568895.1 Erythroxylum shatona
GTTACTAGAGTAGCCACCGATCAGAGCTTAAAGCTCAACTAGTGAAAAAGAGCCTCGAGCTCAAAAATTATTCAGAGCCTCAGGTTCAACGTTTAATGAGCCCTATATGGGACCGTTATCAATGAGCCCTAATTGAGACAGTTTAGGCACTCAGTCACAACAAAGTAATAAATAGGAAGTGAGTCTCATGTGCACTGCATAAGCAAAATATGAGTGATTAAGTTGTATTGAATGTGAAGTGTGAAATGTGTAATGATGTGAATTATGTGTTATGTGATTAGGTGAGCCATCGATGATGGTCACTCATTGAATTCGCAAAACTCACCCACAATTTGCAAATATTTTTTAAGACTCAGAAGAATGCCCTATTAAGCAAATGAGAGTATACTTACTATGGTATGCAACTAAGAGATAGAGGTGGGGATCAGTTGGCATCTGCATTTGTATTTTCCTATTTTTGTATAAATTTGTATATTAAGAAATGGTTATACAACTGTGTTTACGTTGTAATGTAAAGACATTATGTCTAAGTGTTTGTATTTTTAATGGGCCCCAAGTGATGAGTTGTGTAAATGAAAATGTTTATGAATGAAATAAAGCGGGCTCAAATTGATTTCTAATTTTTACGTATTTGATTGTATAAAAAAATTACACTGAGTTTTTGAGTGACTAAGTGATCTAGCATGCCACCCTCGCGGTGTACAAACCCGGATATCACCCATCGATCTCGAGTTCGAGTCTTGTGGGAGTGGGGTGCTACAGCTACTGAGTCACCTAGCTCATCAACCTTAGTATGAATTTCCTCAATATCTTTTGCGAAGGCTTCCTGAACTTCCTTCTATTTGTGGCCAACTTCCATCTAATTGATGAAATGCTTTAAGAAATCTGAATTAACATTAGGATCTTATTGTATTTCACTAAGTGGATGAAGGTTCTCAACAACAGATGGTTCTGTAGGTAAAACGTCTAATTTTATGATTTTGATTGAGGGTAGTCTGAAGGTTTGTTTTCCTTCTGGGAGATCAAGATCATTAGGTCTAGGTAGTTTAAGAATTGATTGCCTAAGAAGGTGTAACATATCTTTGACTGAAGGTATGAAACTTAAGGGTCTAAAATACATTATTAAATGCAGAAAGATTTCTAAGTTGAAATTGATGTCTTCAAGATACTTCTATACCGTCCTTCTGTCACAGTACTAACTACCTTGAAATTTTCATCTTTGGTAGAAACTCTAAATTGACTTCCTGATGCTCTTGAAATGTGATGTGAAACATAGATAACTCCAAGTTGAGCTGCAATACATGCATCGTCTATGTTCTTCACAGCCACTTGAATCTGTTCTTTTGTAAGATCACCTTTATGCCCTCTAGGGATCATTCTCTTTTCCCTTTTTCTTTGTTTCTCAAGGGGTTGAACATCTTGTTTGTATATCTGGCACAATCTTTATTGATGTTCTGCTCATAATCTGATAGATTGTATACCGATCCTTTAAAATCTTCATTGGATATGGTTCTTCTTTCTCATCTCGCAGAATACCATATAGTCTTCATTCTTCATGACTAAGTATTGTCTGATCGTTAATTGGTATAGGTTTGTCTTGTACCTTAACTGTCTTCTTTGAAGGTTCTCTGATAATAATTGAACTTTTGTTTCGAACAGGTACTGATTCTTCAATAATCTTCATTTTCAAATCCTTTTTGTTAATTTGTTAAGAAGGATTGTAAGGTACTAATTGGTGCTCAATTGTCTTAGCCTTCATCTTCTTTTGTTCTTCTACTAGTTTAGAAAAAAGTTGTTGTTGAGGCTTCTTCCTCTCAAATACTAACTTCCTTTTTATCTCTGTCTCTTCAGATGACTTTGTTGATTGACTTTGCAAAATAGAGACAATTGACCTAGTAGGCTGCTATCTTTTCTTTTGCTTTTTAGAATCTCCACCAAGAATTAGAGTTTTTTTTCCTTTTTGTTCTTATTGTCGTAAAGTCAATAATCTTGGTGACCTTCTTGACTATTTGGATTTTTCTGATTAAAGTGTCTTGGCCTTTCTCTTCAATGACACTTGTTGTGATGATGTTGAACCCAGCTTTCCTCTTTCTATAGAATCGTCTTAGCTATTATTGGCACATTAGATGATTTTTCAGCCTTTTCTTCTGTATATGTTCTTCCTGTTAATCGAGGTTTTGTTTTTCTTTTAGACATAACAAGTTCACTCCTGCTTCGTCTCACTATAAGCTCCCCCTCAGACCTTGCTTTCAGTGTAGTACATGTATCCGCTTCAGCTTTAAACTTTATTCCCATTCTGTTAATAATAGTGGCATTAATAATGCTCTTCACTTCCATCTTTACCCTGTTACCTCTATCGAGTAAGATTCTAGATTCTCTAAAGATCCTTATCTACAGTATATCATAAGGTAAAGAGCTAGAATCTCCCTTAGACTTCATCATTTACTTCAAAATCAAGTATGAAAGATTAATGGGTTGGTGATTAAGTAGGTGAAACAGCAATGCTCATCGTTTATTGTCACAATGTCCTTCGAGCCTATTTTTGGTAGAACACAGTGGAGAAGTAGTGAATGTAAAACCCTAGCCTTCGGAACAAGGGTTGAAGCCTTCTTGACTCCTGGATCACTACTTCCATGTAGTTGTCGATTGATGTGCACTTATCTACATGACCTTGAGTAATCCATTTTGTATTATTAAACAACTTTTCTCCAATATTAGGACACCCAATGACCTTCTCGATAGAATCTTGTGTGACTATAACCAATAACCTATCTACCATTGATATTAAGGTGTTGTCCACCATCTTTCCATTCTTTCAGAACTCATATATCTCATTGAAATAGACCTTTTCACGAACGTTGAAGAAATTTTTCCAGCCAACTGCTTCAATTTCTAGTTCAATGTCCATCTGATTTTCCTTCAAATAGGTGAAATCAACGTGTCTCTTATAGATAAGAGATTGCTCCATTTTTTATCTGTAAAAAATAAAAACTAAACACACAAATGTATTTTGCTTAACGTAACAAGGTTAGTATCTAAAAGTAAGAATATGAAATGAAAAGAACTTGAAGTTTAGAATAGAGTATTGAATCATCTTTGTTGAGAGCACTAAACATATAGGTTTCAAATTTTTTCAAGAAAATTCTAGAGTAGAAGGTATTTTAGAATCTTGAGAAGAATTCCTTCTTAAATACACTCTTGAAAAATTACCGTTTATAACTTACTGTTACTATTTACTTGAAAACCTACGACATTTTATCTTCTACTTGTATGAATCATCTGGGTCATGACGTGTCAGACCAATGGTCATTCAACATTACCATATTCAAGTTTTGTCTGATTTCCTTAAATCTATCTTCACATAAAGATTTAGTGAAGATATCTACCCATTCTTGATTCATCTCAACAAATTGTAGACTGATGATTCCTCTCTATACATAATGTCGTATAAACTAATGTCTAACTTCAATATGCTTTGCCCTCGAGTGTTGTATTGGATTCCTTAATGGATTGATAGCACTTGTGTTATCACAGAAGATTGAAATTTGATCTTCTTGTATAGAATAATCTTCTAACTGATACTTAACCCATAACGTCTGTGAACAACAACTTGCAGCTGACATGTATTCAACTTTTGCAGTAGATAGAGCAATTGAGCTTTGCCTTTTGCTTGACTAAAAAATTAGATTATGACCAAGAAAGTGACAACCTCCACTTGTACTCTTTCTATCAATCTTATCTCTAGCATAATCAACATCACAGTAGTCAATTAACCAGAAATCTTTACTTTCCTCATACATTAAACAGAGTTCAGTAGAGCCTGCCATGTATCTCAATATTCTTTTGAAAGCAATATAATGAGATTCTCTAGGATCTGCTTGAAATCTTGCACACAAACAAACACTAAATAGTATATCAAGTCTGTTTGTAGTTAGGTAAAGTAAAGAACCAATAATTCCTCTAAAAAGGGTTTGATCAACCTTCTTACCTGCTTTATCCTTAGATAAAAGGATTGAAGGATGTATAGAAGTTGACATAGGTTTGACCTTCTCCATTTTATATTTGATTAACTGCTCTTTGATATATTTTTATTGATGAATAAAAATCTTTTCTTTGATTTGCTTAATTTGTAAACCAAGAAAGAATTTCAATTCACCCATCATACTTATTTCAAATTCACTTTTCATGAGATTTTCAAAACTGGAACATAACTTCTTAGAAATTACACCAAAAAATAATATCTTCTACATATATTTGTACCACAATGAAATCATTTTTAATACATTTTCTAAACAAAGTCTTATCTAATTGTCCTCTAATAAAGTCATTTCTAATAAAAAATGAACTTAGACGATCATACCAAGCACGAGGTGCTTGTTTTAATCCGTACAAAGCTTTATGATGTCTATAAACATAGTCTGATTTATCAGTATCTTCAAAACTATGGGGATGCTTTACATAAACTTCTTCATCTATAAAACCATTCAAAAAGGCACTTTTTACATCCATTTGAAACAATTTTATATCATGTCAAACAACATATGCAAGCAAAATCCTAATAGCTTCTAGTCTAGCTACAGGAGCATATGTTTCATTATAATCTATTCCTTCTTGTTGATTATAGCCTTGAGCTGGTAATCTAGCTTTGTTACGGTTTACTCTTCTTGATTCATATAGTTTATTTTTGAATACTCATCTGGTTCTTATGATAGACTTATTGGGTGGTCTAGGAACTAAAGACCAAACTTTGTTCCTCATAAATTGATTAACTCCTCTTGCATGGCTAAAATCCAAGCTTCATCTTGAAGAGCTTCATCAATTTTCTTAGGTTCTAATTTAGAAACAAAAGTTATATTTGCCTCTCTTCTAAATTTAGACCTAGTTCTCACTCCTTTTGATGTTTCTCCTATAATTTGGTATTCTGGGTGAGAAGATTTACACTTCAAGTCTTTTTTAGGACTAAAATTTTCAGAAATATCTTCTACCTTATCAGGTGGATCATCTGGTGGTGACATGTCTAGGTTATTGACTAAAGGAGTAGCTAAAGTTTCATCATCAGAATCACCTCTTCTTTCTAGATGAGAATCATCATCAAATTTAACATGTATAGATTCTTCAACAGATTTAGAAACAAGATTATAAACCCTATAAGCTTTCGAAGTAATCTAATATCCTAGAAAAATTCCTAAATTAATCTTAGAATCAAATTTATCCAATTTTCTTTTGTATTTAATATAGATCATTTGCAATCAAAAGGATGGAAGTAAGAGATATTTGACTTTCTTCCTTTCCATAAATCATATGGAGTTTTATTTAAAATAGGTCACAAAAATACTCTATTTTGATTATAAAAAGCTATATATACAACTTCTGCCTAGAAATACTTAGGAAGATTCATTTTACACAGCATAGCCCTTGCCATTTCCTGAATTGTCATGTTCTTTCTTTCTACAACTCTATTCTATACTTTCTACAACTCTATTCTATTATGGAGTTCTAGGAATAGAGAAATTATGGAAAATTCCATTCTCTTCACAAAAAGTTCTGAATTTTTCATTTTCAAATTCTCCACTATGATTACCCCTAATTCCAGTAATAAAAATTCCTTTTTCATTTTGTAACTTTTTGGATAGAGCTTTAAAGAACTTAAGATATTCATCTTTATGTGATAAAACAATATCTAACAAAATCTAGTGAAGTCATCAACAATTACTAGACCATACTTCTTTCCACCAGTTCTTAGTGCTCTGATTAGACCAAACAAATCTATATGTGAAAACTCCAAAAGTCTAGATGAAGTTACAACATTTTTAGAAGAAAAAGACGTTTTAACTTGTTTTCCTTTGTGACAACTCTCATAAAAGAAATCTTTGTTAAAAATTATTTTTGGTAATCCTCTTACCAAATCATGTCTAACCAACTTGGAAATATGTTTAAAATTAACATGACCAAGCATTTTATGCCAAATCAGTTTTTCCTCATCTGTTGATATAAAACATGAAATATTTTGACTTTTCAAATCATCTAAGTTAATTTTATAGAGATTGTTTCATCTCTTGGCAGAAAAGAATATGGAACCGTCCTTGTTTTTGACTACATAAGAATTTTTATTAAAGGATACTTCAAAACCATAGTCACATAATTGACTTACACCAATTAGATTATGCTTTAAGTTTTCAACTAGCAGAACATTATCAATAGACACAAATGAATCTTTACCAATTTTTTCGATTCTAATTATTTTTCCCTACTGTTTGTCTTCAAATGTTACTGATCCTCCTTGCTTATTTTGGAGGTCTAGGAACATAGACCTTCTTCCTGTCATATGTTGCTCGCATCAACTGTCCAAGTACCATTGGTATTGGTTACTTTTTCCAAGGAAGGAGATCTGTAGTATATATTATATCTTTTTTAGGTACCCATATTTTCTTGGGTCCTTTGGAGTTAGACTTACAACTATTCATCGAGTAATAAGAATATTGTTTCTTTTTCTTTTTGTTAGGAACAAAACTCTTATTATGACGAACATTACTATTATTAAACCCTAAGCCACTCTTATCATTTGGATGTCTATATTTTCCAATCATATCATTCATCCTTTTTGTAGTTTCAGTAAATGTTGATAAATCTGTTGAAAGACTATTAATCCTTTGTTTCAGTTGATTAATTTCCTCAGATATATCTACAGTTACTTTCTTTTTCATATGGTCTACTTGTTTCTAAGATAGATGTTTTCTTTTGTTAACACTACCGTGTTCTTCAAACTTGAGCAAATTTATTTTTCGATATCCTATATTGTTTTAATATAGCATGTGAATCTTCTAACAATTCTAAATACGCATCTTGAAGTTCATTAAAGTTAGAAGTTACCTCATCGTCGCATTCCTTTTCAATTACCAAGCATATATTTGCTTGTTCTGATGCTTCTGAGTCGAAGTCAGATTTAGACTAATCCAAATCTTCTTAAGTTGCCATCATGCTCTTTTTGTTTTCTTTACTTTTCTTCTGTTTTCTTTTGAGCAATGGGCATTTAGATTTGTAATGCCCTGGTTTGTTGAACGTATAACAGACGATAGAACTTTTCTTATTCTTTGATTCATCTTTGCTATTCTTCTTAAAAGAAAAGTCTTTTTTCCTTTTGTTTTCTTTTTCCACATCCTCCTAATCTTTCTTGAAATGAAGGATATTTCATCGTCATCTTCACTTGAATCTTGATCAGATTCACTAACATCATCATTCTTAATTTCTTCAATCTTTAATGCTTTTGAAGATGTGCTTCTATTTTTCTAATTATTCTGACCAGCTTTAATGTGATAGATTTATCTCTTCTAAGTTTATCTTCTACATCAAACTCTACTTCATGTATTTTCAGTGAACCAAGCAATTCATCTAGTTTTAGCTTACTTAAGTCCTGGCTTCTTATATTACTGTAACTTTGGGTCTCCATCTTTTTGGAAGACTTTTGATAATCTTTCTGACATGATCTTGATTATCGTAAATTCTCCTAAGAGCTTGAAGTCCGTTAACAATTGTTTGGAATCGTCCAAACATCTGATAAATAGTCTCCTCATCTTTCATATTAAACAACTCACACTGATGAACAAGAATACTGATCTTGGACTCTTTCACCTGATTTGTGCCTTCATGAGTAATGGCTAATGTGTCCCATATTTCCTTTGCAGATTCGCATCCATGAACCTTATCATATTCACTTTTGCTTATGGCATAACTTAGAAAGAACTTGACCTTTGAGTTTAACTGAAATCGAGCTTTCTGATCGGCTGACCATTTATCATGAGAGAAGCTATTGCCTTCGTCGTCTGTTAGTGTATATGGACCATTCTCAATGATATCCCAAAGATCAATATCTGTAGATTCTATAAAGAGCCACATCATGTCCTTCCAATAATGGTAATCTTCACCATTGAATGCAGGAGGTCTTGTGACCGAGACACCTTCAGTTATAAAACATGTGATTCAGCCATGGATATTTATCCTCACTTTGTAACAATGTTTCTTGGAAACCTCTCTCTGATACCAACTGAAGTAAATCACTTGTTAATATATAAATCGCGTATAATATGTAAAATACATAAGAAGGGGGTAGGTTGAATGGTGTAAAATTTTCAAAGATATTAATCTTTAGGAAATTCTTGAATTTCTTTACAAAATTCAGATGATCACAAAAACACTTTACTAAATTCGATAAGTAATGCAATTGCAAGAATTATTATCTACTCTTCTAACAACAAGAAAATTAAAAAATAAGGGTTAGAGAATAGACGCCGCGATTTTATACTAGTTCACCCTCAATCTTGGGCTACGTCCAGTCCTCAAAGTTTTTCTAAGATTTCACTATGCTCTTCAACTTTATAAGTATTCTTTCTACACTTGCAGAGCCTCTTCAGGTCTCTATCACAAAGTATTCTTTATCTGCTTTCTTAGCCTCTCTAGGCTCTAGCCTTTCTTTCTCTCTCTAGGAAGGATATTTTCTAACTTCACGTTACAGATGTATTCGCTCTCTTCTTTCGCACTTTGAATACAGAGTTTCTCTAAGTATTGTACAATTAGATTTTCTCTCTTGTTAAAACATTATTTAGTTTATTACTAGAACTAGCATTTATAGCCTAAGTCTTCAACTATCTTCTTGAGAAACTACTTCTTGAACCTTCTAGAAGCCATTATTAGTTGAGTCCTGTAATTAACTCCAACTAACTACCTGACTGATGTTCCAGAGAAGCTTCCTTTTGTATCGTCTGGTATTATACTTCTTCTAGTGTCGCTTTGTTTGGTATTGCGCTTCTTCTGTTATCACGCTTCGTCTGGTATGACGCTTCTTTTGTTATCACGTATCTTCCTGGTGTCATGCTTCTTCTGTTATCATATATCATCTATTGTTGATGTGTCGTCTGTTGCTGAAGCGTATCATCTGTTGTTCTGGTATTGATGTATCGTCTAATGGTGATGTATTGTTTAGTGTTGACTACACATCTTCTGAGTTTGACTAAGTGTTACTTACATTTTTTTGTGCACTTAACAAACTTATCAAAATAGTTCATATATTTCTAAGATTATTATTATTTGATTGTCATCAAAATTAATAGAAGTGAAGTCTTCTTGACTTAACAAAAACTAACAAGTGTTCAGTTAAGGGACTTTTCTTGTAGTGGTGCATGGATCATAGCTTCTGATTTTGCACCTCCGCCCACACCTTTAACACTATTATTGCTACTCTGAAACAGTAAGCTATAATTTGGGCATGGGGTATTTAGTTACAACTATTGCAGAGTATTATGATGTCAATTGTGATGGACTAACTGTACATCTTCCTAAGTTCCTTGACATTTGACAATAGCTGAGATCTTGAAGTCCCATAATATAGAAATTTGAGATATCAGCGTAAAATCTCATATTAAGGATAGGGTAAGATAAGCGAGTTTAAATTTAGCACCATCACAACAAGAGGAGGAATCAACCAATGAAGAGTTAGAAGAGGAAAAGACAGTTGGATGGGAGAAGGTACTTGAAGTAATTTCAAACACTAACAAGGCAATTGCAAATAATGCTAAGGTGATGAAGGAGATAGTGAGGGAGCAGAGACATCAACACCAAGACATCTGAAGCATTCAAAAATTATTTGCTACTCAAGGCATAAAGATTCCGCCTCAGACACCATCGCCATCACCACCTCAATCGCATGACGGGTTTTTATACTCTAACCCTTGTCTTTTTATTTTTTATTTTGTTCTTATATTTTCTTATCATTTTGCTTTATTCCCACCATATATGTTATCTGTTCTTCTCACATTGAGGACAATGTGTTGTCCAAGTATGGGGAGGGTTGTGTGCATTGTATGTTTTTATTTCGAGTGCAAATTTTGCATGCTGTATATTAAGTCTTATTTAGGTTTTCATGATGTGACTCTTGTAAATGTGTCAATAGCTAGGACTTAATAAAATTATTTTAGCTTTAAACATAGTCTTATAGGTTGTAAAAATTTATCAACTTGTGAAATTAATGTCTTAGGTCTCTTTGGTTAAATATGCATGTTAATTAGATATGATGTTAGCTCATTCACCCTAAGATTTTGCCACATGCATTTATAATTTTAGGTTAATTGAATAAGCAACATCATTAGTATCCTTTCATGAAAATGATGAGCTAAAGAAATGAGGTATGTAATAAAAATAAATAATATAAAAAAGTGTATTTCTTAAACAAATAAATATTCAGTTGACCTTTGAGTTATGAATAGAGCTAGTAGTTAGTTGAAAATGTGATCTAGCTGAGTAACTGGGGGACATTCATCACTAATGTTATCTTCTCGTCAAAAATCTAAAATGACATTGCAATCAAGCCTATGAATAAAAACATGACCTAGTTAAGTGACCAGAGGATATTCGTTAAAAATATTTGCCTTTACATCAAAAGACTAGGTCAATGTAAATGGTTATTAACAAAATGAGTGTTTTGATAATAAAACCTACCAATCTTTGTGAATAGCTTGAATTTTCATGAAAATCTACTTAGGGAGTTACAATTTTGATTGACCAAATAATTATCAATGTGTGTGTGCAAGTGATGGGGGTGAATGAATTTGACATTAAGGTCTTGATTCATATTTATATTTAGTTTGAAGTGCTTAGCCATATATTTCATAAGTTAATAAATTAAAACAACTTGAAGTTTTATGTTTGAATTTAAAATGAGTTTTGGGAAGTTAAATATAATTGTACCATTATTGCATATGTGTGCTTATATTAGTTATTGCTTGGTAAGTTTATGTTTTTATTTTGCTTGAGGTTATAGGTTGCATTATGTTTTAGTGGGAAATTTAATGTGTTTTTTGTTGTTAACTAGATGGTTTGTGCTTGTTTAGGTTTAGAATTATGTTAGTATGATTATATGTTTGTGCTTTAAGAGTGTTATGTGTTTTAGAGCATGTTATTAGGCTTTAATTTTGTGTGTTTGAGGTATTTTGATGAGTCTATTGGTGTTTGAGATCAGGTAAAGAAAACTGGAGATTCGGAGATTCGGAGAAAGCATGGAGGGGGAGCCAAGACCACGATCATGACATGTCATGATCATGACAAAAGCAACCACCACAGGCCACAACCATGACTCATTAGCCACGATCATGATAGAAGCTAAATAAGACCAAGCCACGATCGTGACTCACCAGCTACGATCATGACAAAATCAAAATTTCAAGTGCCATGATTGTACTCATTAGCCACAATCGAGGCAAGTGCAATAACAAAGGTAAGGACTGCTTTTGAACTCAACTTTTTGAGAGTTATTTTAGACATTTGGGCATGGGTAAACCCTAGTTTTTTCCCAAATTGGAAAAAAGATATAAAAGGAAAAGAAAGAAGCCCTAGAAAAGGAGAGCCTCCATTTTACTACACTAGGAAAAAAGCTAAGGAAGAATAGAGAAGAGGAGAGAGGAAGAGGGAGTTGTTACTGCTACTGCCATTCCAATCCACCTAAGTTATATTTCTCTTCCATCTTGTTATTTCTTTCATTTTGATGTATAAGATGGATGAGATGATGATAAATTTGGGTTTAAGGATGTTCTAAAATCTTTTAGGTATTTGTTCTTAAATTAGTGTTAATTTGATTGCTTTTGATGTTAATGAAATAGATATTGTGACAGTTTGTTGTATTTACATGCCTCGATAAGAAATCAAGAGAGTGAATCTATAGTAAAATGGTTAGATTAGGTAGTGAAAGTTAAACAATCTAATAGATCATGCAAACAATCAAATCGATAATTTATATAAGAGAGATCTCATGTAAGGACCCAAATGTCTATTAGTGGTGAAAGTTAAACAATCTAATAGATCACGCAAACTAAACAATTTAATAGATCATGCAAACAATCAAATCGATAATTTATATAAGAGAGATCTCATGTAAGGACCCAAATGTCTATTAGAGTACTTAAGATCTAACTAGATGTGTAGGTTGTTTATTAATTGAGAGATTGCAAATTCCATAATTCAATTCAATTAGGGTTTATGATTTTGGGTTAAATGATTATAACTCAAAAAAGAGTAATCACCATTTGAACTTCTAGGACTAATACTGGATTAACTTAAAAGTGATTAAGTTAATATTGGATATATGATAAATCCTCTTTTCTCATAATTGGTTAATCTTCCTTGTGTGAATTTCAATTTGTTAATTGGTTGTGCTCAGTTTTGATTTATTTTTGTTAATTTTACATTTTTTTTTCAATTAACCGATATTCAATTGCTTAATTTCCTAGTCATATTTTATTTTCACTTTAATTACACTTTTAGGCCTTAAACAAATTAGGATTTAATTAGTTCACTAATTCCTCATGGGATTGACACCTCACATACTATGTTTATGACCTGTGTGCTTATGAAATATTAAGGTTTTTATAAGATTAAAATTTGCTCGATAGACATTAGGTTAAACGCTTTCTCCCGTCCTTTCTCTTCGTCCTTAATTTCTTCACTGCATGAGACTTCTTGTTAGTGTTGTCTTTGTTCAGAACTAAAACCTAGCTATCTAGTCTTATATTTCACTTGTGATTTCGAACTAATATCTTGGAGTGCCATTTCATAGACCTCCAAGGTCTGAGTTAGCCTTAAATGTGTATGATTTAGAAACTCAGGAAAGACAACAGTTGGACCATCAATAGAAACACCATAAAATTGAGCAAGCGTAGTAACAATGAAACCCATGCCATGATAGCTACTTTTCTTATTAAGACAAGTAACTATTGTCTTAAATATGTGGGTTGATGTGCAAACACAGATCTTATGGTCCTTGCACTAAAGTATATCTTTACGAGAACACTTATTACTCTGAGTTTTGGTAAACACACTGTGACATATAAATTTATGCAATAATAAATGTTATAGATCAAAAATAACATTATTGTGTGCATTTGTCACTAAAAAAAGTCATCTAACCCTGTTGATTTCTTCCAATATTTGATCAGTATGAAATTATAATTTAATTTATAAGGGTGTCTTTGCAATCTAAGTTAAAAATTATCTATTTTTCATGACTCAAATTTTAATGTCATGTAAAATTCAAGGGTTAAATCCTTATATACAAGAAAATGAAAATGAATAAAATTTTCCTAATAAATATTTGCACTCAAAGTTTCAATCTTTTCTTTCCAACCTAGATTTTCTAAAATAATGAAATCAAAATATTATGGTGCAATAACAACCGAAAAGATCAGAAAAGGCATTTCAAAATCATTAGCCCTATGATGTGCATCATCCCTACACTTTGCTTTCCCCTTTAATGTTGAGCATTTGGCAACTTGCTTAATTCCTAGAGCCATGAGTGAGTTTATAACCTGAAAAATTAATCAAGAAATACAACAAAAACACACAATAACATCAAAAAATGTGAGAGAGAAAAGTAAAGAGGAATCTTGTAATACCCACTCAAAAGATGTGATTTTGTGCGGAAATCACTAGATTTATGTAAAAGGAATAATAATCTAAGTGAAAGATAAAAGAAAATAGTGAAAACTAAGTAAGAGTGAAGAGAGAATTGAGAGAAATGGAGAGCTTTAGAGGTTGCTGCAAGTTTGGAGAGAGAATGTGAGATGTGGAAGAAGAGAAAAGAGGTATTTATATGGTTAGGGTTAAAAAACAGGGTAAACTAGGGTTTTGGAGATGTGAGGCATGAGTTCCATCTTACACACTTGTCAAGATCTTGACAGAATGCAGTATGCATGATCTTTATAGTGTCACGACTGAAATTAGCCAACTTTGTCTAGTTTTGCTCGATTTACTTCATTTATCCCTAAAAAATTATTCCCCAACCTATAAAAATTTCAAAACTATGAAATTTAACCATCCAAATCACTTCAAAAATTTTAAAATAAGAAATCACAAACTAGATTTCAAGAAAAACCCTAACTACATAACATGCTAAGTTATAGTATTTAGCTTGACCTTTCATCCTTCAAAACTTATTTAATGAATTGATAGGAAAGAAATGACTTCCCTTTCTTATGAAAATACTTTTCTAAGATACCATTTACACCTTTTTCCATTCACCTTGAAGGTTTCCTTATTATGGTTCTCTAATTCTATAACTCCATGTGCAAATATATAGGTCACTTTAAAAGGTCCACTCCATCATGACTTGAGCTTAACAACTTCAATCTTGAATTATATATGAAAACTGCATCTCCTACTTTGAAGTCTTTTTTCTTGATATGAGAGTCATTCAATTCCTTAATTGTTTCTTTATATAACTTGGCATTCTCATAGTATGCAATCTAAGCTTGTCAAGTTTATTCACTGTAGAAAATACTTCTAATCAAAATTTAAAGCTTTTATCACCCAATATGCTTTATGCTCCAACTCCACAGGTAGGTGACAAGCATTACTATAAATAAGCCAAAATGGGGTCATACTAATTGGAGTTTTGAAGGTAGTTTGCTAAGACCATAGAGCATCATCCAACTTTAATGCCCAATCCTTCCTTGAACTACTTACCATCTTCCCCAATATTCTTTTAAGCTTGTGGTTAACAAACTCCACTTGCCTACTTGTTGCGAGATGGTAAGAAGTGGCAACATGATTGTAAACTCTATATCTTCTCAAAAGAGCATCAAAAGTTTTATTACAAAAATATGCCCCTCTATCACTTATTATGGCTTGTGGCACTCCAAATTGATTGTAGCACCCCCTTACCGTAGAGTATCCACCGAGACACCTGTAGGTCATCCCGGCACATTTCCTACGATAAGAGAGCACTACCGATAACAACTCTAAACTCCTTATGGCATCACAATAATAAAACATTCATAAGGAATTGGAAACTTTTTAAAACCAAACTGTACATCATTTCATATCATTAAACTCAGTCGTATTCTTACTATAAGTTTCATCAGTCTATACAATCTTCCACACACTTTATACAATGTACTGTACAAATAAACAAAAGAAACAGTCTAACTAGTAGTCTCCAAAAGAAATGCCAAGCTG
>JAOSBK010068736.1:0-14990 GCA_027568895.1 Erythroxylum shatona
CTTGTTGTAAGAGACCTGAAGAGGCTCGAAGAAAAGAATACTTGTATCTTTGAGAAGTATAGTGAAATCTCATAAAAGATTCTGAGGACTGGACGTAGCCCACAGTTTGGGGTGAACCAGTATAAAACTATTGTGTCAATTCTTACTCTCATCTCTCAACTTTTAATTTCTATTGTTGATACAAATACTTCATAATATTGTTTTTCAATCATTTGAGAAAGCATGTTTTCTTTAAAAAAGAAATTTTTTGTTAAAAGGGGATTATATTAAAAAACGTATACACAATTCAACCCCCCCTTCTTGTTCATTTTGTATATCGAATATTAAGTCTATACTAACGTATGATTCACTTCACTATTTAAGCCAATTACAATATAGTAAATGGAATACACCTTGAAATCTTTGAATCCACATAAGTCCCTTGGTCTAGATGATGTCAACTCATACTTTTTCAACAAGTCTAGAACTTGAATAATCATCTTGTTAATGATGTTATCTTGGAATTCTTCAACAAAGGAATCCTTTTATCTAAGTTTAATAGTACATTTATAATTCTTATTCCTAAGAGTGGTGAGTAGTCGCACTTCTCTAACTTTTGATCAATGTTTTAAAAACTAAACTAGACCGGTTAGTTCAGCCAAAAATAATATGAATCGATTAGTTGCTCAGTTCGATTTCATTTAATAGCCTTTATATATAAAAATTCGGTCGATTTATTAGAGAACCGTTCGAAATTGCTTGGTCGATAAACCTAAACTACAAAAATAAAAAATTAAAAGCTCTCCTCACCTTTGGTCTTCACCATCTTCACTTAGCTTTGCAGATCTCATCGTTGTCGCTTCCATTTTTGGGTAAATAAAGGTGATTGTTCTGGATTTCTCTCCTCACTTTAGCGTTTGATTCTCTTTTTCTCTGTACTTTTTGGGTTCTCCAATTTTTCTGTGTATCCTCTTCTTCACGGTGACAATCACCAGGTTGGAGCTTATTCTGAGAGATGGTAGACGAATGGGGGGCATACAAGTATGGTTAAGGAAAAGCATATCAATTTCTCGACATTAAGGTGCAAGCATTGGCCCAACTAGGTAAACAAAATTAACATGCACTTAAATTTATCTAGCTGGCTTGAGGATGATGTCAAAAAAGTGAAGAGGTCTCTAATTGTCCATCCTCTCGATGGCAATACTTGGTTAAAGACTTGAAGCTTTGATTTTCTAGAGTCTAGAAAGGAGCAATTTTATAATTTTCAACATTTTACTAATGCTATAAGTTCTGGAACATCAAGGGTTATAACACCAACACATAATGATTTTTGTGGATTAATATTAAAGAGTTTGACTAAAGAAATAAGAAACAATATTGAATAATACAGGAAAAATATGGAGTACAAGTGGTTGTTCTATTATGGTTGAAGAATCGACTTTAAGAAGTAGGAGAACTTAGATAAACTTTTTGATATACTATTCTAAAGGCAATATGTTCCTCAAATGTTTTGATGTTTCTCACATTATGTATTTTGCATATGGTTTATATAAATCCATTAAACTAGTGGTGGAGAAAGTTGGAGTCAAAAATGTTATGCAAGTGATTACCAATGGTGAAAAACATTACAATATTGTTAGGGAAAGATACTTCCCCTTGTGCAACTCATTGTATTGATTTAATACTCGAAGATTTTGGAAAGTTGAAATGGATAAGTGCAGTTATTGAACAGGCTAAATCTAGAACTAGATATATTTACAATTATAATGTGTTTTTGGATCTTATGAAAAGGTTTACTTTAGGCAATGATATTGAGCTAGAGGACCAACTCCGAACTTTACCACATTGAAGAAAATGGCTGAATTAAAAATTATCTACAAACCATGGTTACATCACAGGAATGGTTGGACTATCCATATTCTAAGGAAATGGGAGGATTGACAATTCTAGACATTATAAGTAATCGATCATTATGGTCTTTCTACATGTTGATTATCTAATTAACTAGTCCACTCTTGCAGCTTTTTGTAATAGTTGGCAGTGAAAAAAGGGCTGTAATGAGATGTTTCTTTGTAAGAATATACAGAGCTAAAGAGACAATTAAAAAAGAACTTGTTAAAAGAGATGAAAATATGATTTACTAGAACATTATAGATCTCAAATGGGGACAACAACATCCTCCTCCTCTTCATGCTATAGGCTTCTTTTTAAATCCCAAGTTCTGCTACGACATAGAAGGAGATAAGCATAATCATGTTAAATCTTGTTCCCATATTGATCTATAATTTTATATGATTACTAATGGTGGACATATAGTGATTAGCCTATCTGTAGCTCTCTCTTTTATGAATGAAATTTTTTAATTAAAAGAAGGTTGTTCCACTTAATCCTCATCTAATTTTTTTAGTATGCAACATTATGTTGAATTTAAATTTTATTTCCAGACTGATGTTTAAACTTTAAAGAAATATATTTAAAAAGGAACATTGAAAAATTATTAATTAGTAATTTATTGTTATTGGTTCATCATATAATAAAGACATTGGAGTATTTTTATTTAATAAAATATTTTATTTTTACTTACTTTTATAATTTGTATTTCTTATTTATTATATATTAGTTTTATAGTGGTTCAATAACAGTTGAACCTTTAAACCTTAATTCTTTCCTTTAATATGGTCGATGCCCAATTTGGTTTTTAAAACATTACTTTTGACCTATTTCATGTTGTAACACAATGTATAAAATAATATCCAAGATCATGGCTTAGAAGTTGAAGAAGGTGTTTAATAATTACATTGAAGAAGTAGCAAGAATTGTCTCCTCAAGATTGATTTAAAGAAAGCTTATAATAGTGTGGACTAGAATTTCATCCTTAACACTCTTCATACCATGGAATTCCTTGAAACTTTCATTTAATGGATTTCACAATACATTACTACTCCATTTTTTAAAGTTCTTATGAATGGTCCACCTTGCAAATCTTTCAAAAGCTACAAAGGCATTCGATAAGATGATCCTATTTCACCTTACGTCTTTGCTTTTATGATCGAGGATGAAAGTATTCAATAGAACTCTTTAAAGGATTAAGGAGAGAAAAAAGAAATTTAAGTTTCATTCAAGGTGTAAAAAACTATAGATTACAAACCTCTGCCTTGCTGATGATCTCATCCTCTTGTCCAAGGCTAATCACATTTCTATTTCTGCTTTAATGAAAGCTCTAAAAATTTTCAACAATCTTTTTGGTCTTAAAATCAACTGCTCTAAAATTGGTTTCTATTTTTCTATCTTTTTAAGACAACCACAAGACAAGTACAAAGTGAAAGGGCTATTATTGGTTTCCAATTTTAGTCCCTTCCTATGCTTTATCTTAGCAATCATATTTTAACCTTTAATTTATCCTCAAAAGACTTCAACATCTTTATTGATAAGATTAACAACAAAATCTCCAATTGGAGCTCTAAATCTCTTTCCACTGCTGGCAGAGCTCTACTTTTTTCTTTTGTCTTAAACTCCGTCAATATGTTTTACGCTACTCACATTACCTTTCCCAAATGATGATTCTTTTAGAAGGGCTAGAATGCAATGAAAGGAGGTATGTTTGCCTAAAGATAAAGGAGATCTTGGAAGTATGTCTACAAAGATGATGAACACTATTATACTTTCTAAAAGATTGTGGAGACTAATGATTGACAAGCAAGCTTTATGGCACAAATAGGTCAATGAAATTTACATCAAAGACAAAAGCATCTGGAGTTTAAAGGTTAAACCATCCTCAACTTTATCTTTAAAAGCAATTATGAAAACTAGAGAACTGTTTAGAAATGATTTTATTTCTTTGATTGGAAATGGAAGGACAACTAGCTTATGGTTTGATAATCGACTCTCTGTTGGACCCTTATACAACGTACAAGAGATGGAAACTCTCAAACCTCTTATTAGGCAAAACATGATAGTTGCTGAAGCTTTGGAGAAAAGTTAATTTTCAAACAAAGTTCCATTTCTACTTCTTTTGGTCATAAATTAACCAAACTTCCTTCAATTTTGAAGAAGACAACATAATATGGAAGCATATCAAAAATGAAAAATTTACTAATCAATCATGTATATTGGTTCTCCAAAATCATCTTGGTGCTATTCCTTGGTTCCAATTTGTTTGGTCCGAACACCTAAACCCTCGAGCCTTCCTCACATTGTTGTTAGCCATGAAGGATAAACTACTAATGATTGACAAGTTAAGAAAGTCTCTCAACATTCCTAATTGGTGTATCTTTTGTAAAAGAGTTGAGGAGAGCAATAATCATTTGTTTTTCCAATGCGAGTTTGTCACAATCATTTGGAAATTACTATTACATAGGTGTTACATCTACAACGCTCCAATTGATTGGAATTCTATTAAATTTTGGTGTATTACTATTAAAAATCATAACAAGATAACTAAATGGTGTTTTTGCTTGGTTCCATCATTCCTTGTCAAAGCGATATGGGATGAAAGGAATAGTCATATTTTTCATAATAAAAGCTAACCATGGATCAATTCAACAGCATAATAAGATTCTCCTCTAGATCAGATGCTACATTTGTTAGTTTATGCCTTTGCAGCCAATCGGTTGGATTCAATTTAATATATGACATTATTATTTAATTAATAAAATGGCATTCTTTATCTTTGTGTATTAATTTAATTACATTTGATGTTTTAATACTAAAGATAAAATTCCTAGAATAATTACTATGTAACTGAAATTATGAGATCATAATTGTGAGATTTAATTTACATTTACGTATTGTTCCTAATTGTATCTTTATCAAGACGGGATATTGTTGAAATAGTAAAACTAGTACATATTATGTTTCTTTCTTATGAAGAAAGTAGCTGAATTCATAAATTAAAGTATGTAGATACGTAAAATAATATATAGATGATTATTAAAGAATAAGTCACTGAATTGATCAGAATATGAGAATCCCAAATAGAATATTATTTATGTATTTGTGGATTTCCTCATAATAATGGTTATATAATTAATCCTTAGATTTGAAATTACCAAGGTATCTCATGCAGGAATTATTGTGTTTTGATGCTATTTATGATTCGTCATAGGATAATTCAGTCGGTAATACTTGCATACAGTATGAACCATACGGAGATAATTGAGTAAGTAAATAAAAGATTCATCACTCTAAATTAATTAGACAGATATCTCTAGCCAAGGTGAATTGACATTTGGAAAGATGTTTTCAAATTTCAATTATAAATCAATTACTAATTAGTAAGAACGAATATGATTAGATGAAAAGAGTAGACATTGTATCCATATTCTATCCAATTGGAACATTAGATAACGAAAGGATTAAATTATACCTCATAACCATGCATAGACAAGTTAAGTCAAATTACTTTGACATTCTTGATATTTAAGTGGTCATGACATATTGTTAGACATCAATCTTGATCTATGATTATAAATTATTTAATTGGAGAATAAAATTTTAATTTATCTTATTCTAATTGTGAATTACAATTATAATTTATAATTATTGTCAATATATTAAAAACTTAACGAGTCAGACATTAAAGAGCAACTTGTGAAGGAAAAATTAATTTTAATTAAGTTGGACTTAATTATAAAGTTTATGAAACTTTAAGGATCAAATATGAGATGTTTGATTTTATTAAAATTAAATTGATTATAATTAGATTATGACTTTAATTATAATTAAAGAATTTAATTTTAATAAAAATTTCAAAAAACCCTAATTTTTTTTTTCTGTAAATAGGAATAAGCATAAGGGAGTTAACACTCTTGCTTATTTCCACTCAAAAGTTGAAGAGCTGTTATTTGGATACCGTTAGAGACTGGATGATTGAACAATTTGTGGTAGACATAGTGAATGTTTTTTCAAAGGATTTCAATAGGAACGTGAATAAGGTACAATTTTTTAAGATTTGTATTCACGTTTTATTTAAGTTATTCAATTATTGAGATCCGAATTAAAAGTGTAAAATTTTGTTTTCCTTTATGCCCATTATTCGAACAATATTAGCGTATATAAATCCAAATATTATCCTGCACTTGAAAGTATCGCTAATTTCTTCAGGCCCATATGCCAAATATTATCCTGCACTTGAAAGTATCATTAATTTCTTCACGCCCATATGCCTGGTATACTTTTCATATTGCAAAATAGGACATAAAGTCAACAAAACTGCACAGATCAATGTAAAACTGCACGTACTTAACTTCCGTGACCTATGATATATATATATATATATATATATATATATATATGAATTTATAGTTATATATGGGGAAGAAAGTAGAATTTATAGTATTATAACGCAAATTTTGAAGCCAAGTCGTCCCAGAAGTTCCAACTCGTATCCAAACTAGTTACCTCATTTCCAAATATGGTTTCCTTTCTCTTTTGTCTAATTATTAACAATTTCTATAGACACGCACTGTCTTAACAATTAATGCTAATCACAAATTCATGCAAACCAGAAAAATAAATATTTAAATATTTTAGATTGTGGTTTAAGTGATTCTTTTGAAATTCAATGATTCTTTTAAATTTTTATTATAGTTTTATAAATTTCTTAATATCTTTTAATGTTATGATTTTTTAATCCTTTAAATTTTAAAGTAATTATTTGAATCAAATACATTATTATACTTTAACTTATAAGGCTGTAAAAGATTGATTTAGAACACATCATATGGAAATTAGTAAATTTTATTTAAGAAAAGAACAAATACAAATTCTATATAAAAATTAAATTAAATAAACTTTCCACATTTCAATAACCTATATGCTGCCCACAGCGTCAATATGCTTGGTTGGAATACCGTGTGATAAACATTGTTCAAGCATTTCTAGTGCAAGTTGGCCATTAGATAGCTTTAAAAAACTTGTAAGATTCTTTCAACAAATTATCTTTTTGTGGCATAAAAAAATGAGGTCAAACAACCATATGTAAGAGTTACCAGAAAATGTCCAAAGTCTTAGTATTCCTTATAGGTTCACAAACCCTTGAGCAAAGATTATAAATAATGTACATAAAAAAATTGCTGTATCTTCGTCTGAAATGCTGCAAGTCAGCTCTTAAGCCATTGACCACATCATATAAATCATAATTCATGCTTGTACTTATCTTTTTAATTCAAATTGACAGTTTGTCCATGAAGCAGTCAAATGCATGAGGTTAGCTATAAATTCCGTAGCTATGTTTACTAACAGCACACTGCAAGGAAAAATCAAGTCATCAAATAATTCTTTGTGCAATAGAGCAACTCAAGATGGCTGTAGGGAAGCTTGTTTCATGGATTTTTCTTCAATTTGTGACCACTATTTTCTTCTTAGGTCTCACAAATGCCGGAGGGTTGCAACTAGGTTTCTACCAGAGGAAATGTCCTAGTGCAGAACTCATCGTCTATAAGACTGTTTACAACTTCGTTTCTAGAGACCCAACTCTTGCCGCCGCTTTGTTGAGAATGCATTTCCATGATTGCTTTGTGAGGGTGAGTTTAGTAAGGCTAGCAAGGAGTCCAGGATTAACATTAATGTATCTAGCTGTTAATGAACTAAAGTTAATATAGACATGCACGTTTAAGAATATTTCATTTCTTTCCTGACTAGTTTATGTTTCCAGGGATGCGATGGTTCTGTGCTGTTAAATTCTACAAGCAGTAATGAAGCTGAGAAAGATTCTATCCCCAACCTAAGCTTACGAGGGTTTAATGTAATTGATGCCGTCAAAACTGCACTGGAGAGAAAGTGTCCTGGAGTGGTTTCCTGTGCTGATACCTTGGCATTAGTTGCTCGAGATGCAGTTCAGATGGTACTCAAATTACACATAGCTATCCAAGTTTTTAATTAGTGTGCTAATATGTGTTTTGGAGTTATTTCAGTGATTGCAGCCATGATAAAGTTAAATCAATCACTGAATCTCCAACAATTAGATATACAACTTATTGATATTGATTCCAACAATGTCGTTCGACTTTTCTTA
This sequence comes from Erythroxylum shatona, assembly GCA_027568895.1. Taxonomy (NCBI): domain Eukaryota; kingdom Viridiplantae; phylum Streptophyta; class Magnoliopsida; order Malpighiales; family Erythroxylaceae; genus Erythroxylum; species Erythroxylum shatona. The sequence goes on from JAOSBK010068736.1 coordinate 7,994, forward strand.
ATGAATCCTTTTTCTTTTTTGTTTTCCAGATTGGAGGGCCGGTCTGGCCTGTTCCCACTGGACGTAGGGATGGAATGGTGTCTATTTCCTTTGAGGCTTTAACAGGATTGCCCCCACCTTTCGCTAACATTACCCAGCTAAAACAAATGTTTGCTGCTGTGAGTTTGAGTGTAAAGGACTTGGCGGTTCTATCAGGTAATAACCAATTACAAATTAAAAGGAATCAAATCAAAGTTAGCTGATAAGTAACCAGAATTTGAGCAAGAGGTTTTCTTGCTTTTGCAGGGGCACACACCATTGGTATAGGACATTGCGGTGTGATCTCAGACCGTCTGCGCAATTTCACTGGTAAACGTGACACTGACCCAGCATTGGATCCCAAATACGCAGCACAGTTGAAGGTAAAATGTAAACCAGGAGACACCAACACAGTCCTTGAGATGGATCCTGGAAGCTCCAAGACATTCGACGAGAGTTACTACACTGTGGTATCAAAAAGAAGAGGTCTATTCCAATCTGATGCGGCTCTACTCAATGACGCTGAAACAAGAGCTTACGTCACACTCCAATCTTCCATTAACCGTAGGCGCATTTCTTTCAAGCGGGATTTCGCAGAATCAATGGTAAAAATGGGTCGCATAAGTGTTCTCACAGGCAACCAAGGCGAAATCAGGAAGAAGTGTGCATTTGTCAATAAACAATAACGAGGAAGTTTGTGTGAGCATTGTTTTACCTGTAAGTAACAAAAGAAAGGTTACTTCTATATTATATGAGTCATTCTTTGGGTTTTGGTTTGAATTTGAGATTCTGGGTCGGGATGTTCATGTTGTGAATTGTTCTACCTCTTATCAACTTTGTTTTAATGTGAATTTCAGAAATTAAAAGTAATTTTCTTTATCTCTTTTTCTTAATGTCAATACCTAATAAAATAAATTTAATTATTCATATTTTTAATTTGATACCAATAAATTTATTTATACTAACAAAATTATGAAAGGTGTATGATTAACTTTTGTTCGATTAAGAATATTCCGTAAATTAAAATGTAAAAATATTAAGAGATTTATTTAATTATAAAAATCTTAGAAGTAAATTAATATATTATTTCTTTAATTTTAAAAATAAATGATTTCTCTTTGAAAGATAAAAGTGATGGACGTAGCAATGAATAAGAGCTTATCTACAATAATCCATACATGGAAACAATAATCTACAAAGATTAAATCTATTTTTTAGATCTTGCATATATTTTATAAAAATTCCTTCAAAACAAATATTATGTAGTTATAATATAAATTATAATTTTTATTTTGATACACATGTAAATGGAATAAAAAATTATAGTATTTACTTTCTTACATAAGAGTAATTTAAATAGATATAAAGTTTTTAAAAATAATTTGAGTTTGACAAATATGTTTCTATTAAAATGCCAAATAGTTTGCTTCAAATGATTCCGATTATCAGTTTCCAACATAATAAAATTGCTAATGATAAAATTCTTATAAAGAATTAAATTAAATCTTCTTTTATTTATCTTTATTTTGATTAGAAAAATATGTGCAATTTGAGTAAATAAAAAGCTTCTATTATATGGTAATTTTTGTGCAATTTGGGTAACAAAAAGCTTCTATTATATGGTAATTTTTGTGCAATATATAGTTCTTTCTTTTTTTAGTGTAATTTGCAGTATATAATTAACGCTTATGCACCTGATCTATAAAACTTATGGAAACACTAATTTGTATATGGTGAGGAATCAGTTTTCATTTAAGGAACATTGGCGAATGAAGTTCAAAGCAAACCAGTTGGACTGCGCTTTTAGAGAATCACGGGGATTGAATTTCAAAGCACATCACTTAAACCATGTGAAATCATAAATCACAATTAAATTTTGAAAAACCAAAATGGTTAATTAAGTCGCAAACTTTCCAAATTATTCTTCACACAAGTATAGTAAAATCTGACAAACGCAAAATAATAAAGACACCGAAATTTGGTAACGCAGTTCAGCACACTCTGTCTACGTCTGCGGAGCCCTCACCCAGATTAATTGCTTTTATTGTAGTTTAACAAAATTACACAAGATTGATCTAACACAATACCACTCAACCTTTGTAACTATCCCACAACCTAATTACCCGTGAAAGATTATAACACCCGATAATACGACCAACTCGTGTTAATCTCGTCAGATAATTTGTCTAACTATTTTTACTCAAAAACAATAATAAATAAAACAGAGAAAGACAACTTCCCAGATCTGAAATCCTTCAACAATAGGATCAAGTTGCTCTACCAACAAATAACGCATTCATCAACACTAATTCATTTGTGTGCAACAACCAATAACCTTCTTCAAATACCCTGGAAATCAGCAACCCAAAGTAACATGCGTGAACTCTTATCAACTATTCACCGTGGGTCAAAAGCGCAACCCCATCAATAATACGCAGCCAGCAAAAACCAAAAAACCCTTGTACCATAGCGTGACCCACACAACCTCACATGGCCCAAAATCCACACGTGCATAACATAACTCACTTCCAGATTTTTTTCAACTTCTGTGTACAGTTAGACTCCTTCCATAATTAGGAGATATGCACATATAAGGATAATCTTCAAGTATTAAGATTCCACCGAAAATTAGATGTATATTAAAGAAAAACTTCTGCAGTGATAGAGACATGTGGCAATGCAATCTTCAGGGCATATAAAAATTCCTATGTCCAATTTAAAATGTCAAAACCAAATAGGATATATATATAATAAATCATAACAATCTCCCCCTTTTTGACATTTTTGTCTCAACTTTATAACAACGCACAAGTAGGCAGTAATTGGACATATAGAGACATATAGAATATTGATGCTCCCCCTCAATTCAATATTCAAGTAAAAGGTCCAAAGGCCAATCAACATAAGCTAAATCCGAGCAACAAAACAATATTACAAGTCCAAAAGAAGAAGTACACTGCTTATCTGTGGTCTCCCCCTTTGAGACAAGAGATGACAAAAGGCAATTAAGAATCTCTTGGAGAACGGAGGACTCTGTGCTTCAATTGACGAATGGCTTCAGTAGTAGCTTGAAGAACACCTTCAAGTCACTCAAGCTCAGAGAATAAGGCAGCATTAGGATTGACAGTGGAGATGCCCGAGGCATCCGAAGGACCCGAGGCAACATACGACAAGTCCACCACTCGTGGTTGCCGAAAAATCTGTGGAGAAATATTCATCAAAGGAACAGTATCCAAGATACTCGTTTCAAGCCTAGGGACCTCATGGGAATACAGAAATTGAGAAATTAAACATGGAAAGTATAAGAGAGAGTGGAGCTTACTCTCAATAGCTAGCATTGAGTCGATAATGTGACGCTCAAGTTTGAAGCGAACTCTCATTCTGATAGCATAGAGAAGCTTGGCTTGGGCCAAATAAATTGTCACCACATGAGTACTTGACATCCAATTAGTGACAATCAACTTGAACAGAACAAAGTATTTCTGAGTCAGCATGGAAGACCGAAGAGCAGAAGTTGATGGCCAAGCAGTAAGTTTGCCGCCAGTTAAGACTGTGGCAATCTGATCAGTTGAGAAGTCCCACTCATCATCATATAACGAATCATCAACCATATTTTCAAAGCCCAAAAACACATTCAGCCGAGTAGCATCAAAATTAATGACCCTCCCCCTCACATAAACAACACCAAAAGAGACAGCATTCACATTCAGAATATCACTTGTCAAATTGGAATAAAACTCTTTTACCAGGGCGGAGTCATAATGATGTGTAAGCAAGAAGGCATGAAGTAGGGAACGTTCGGTAAGTAAAGTATGCAGACCATGACTTCTAAATTCATCCAAATTGATAGGTCGATCCATCACGACCCCAATATCAGACAAGGTATTCCATTTCTGCTCAACAGCTGAAGTAAAAAACTTGAAAGAAATCGCTTTTTCCATTAGCAGTCTGGCTGAGGGGCGGAATCTGGGTGGTTGGACAAATTTCCTACATCTCATCTCAAAACGCCTTCTTGGAGCCGGAGGAGGTACCGATTGTGGGACAGACTAAGTCGAAGGAGATACGTCAAATTCTGACGAGGAGTTGTCTACCAAGGACTCAATCACTCTAGCGACATCATCAAGAGGATCATTTTGATCCTAGACATCAGGAATATCAATAGGCACTGTCGAAGAGGATCCAGCTCCTATAAAGCTTCTGCCAGAGCCTGGAATGGATTGCAAGCAACTAGAGCGTTGCTTAGAGGCTGCTGATTTTTTTCTCCGACATTGGAAATAAAAGCTTTCTTTGTTTTTACCCATACTGCAATGTTAATTAATCAGAAACCAATAAGACAAGAATTCCAATGTCTAGATACTAACTCAATCAGTACAGATTCCAGCAGGAAGTGAGACTCAAGTGAAAAAGTGCACCACAAATATACAGCCCAAAATCAGTTAAATTCATAGTCAATGAACTTGGAGACGACAAAATTACTTCAACTCAGATTCAACACAGAGGATACCAGAACAATAGTAACCCACACGGTTAATCAGATAATCCACCAAAAATCACAAACCCAAACATAACACAGGAAAACTAACCACAACTTCAGCATCAAGAACAACCCAAACAGTTGATAAAGGGAGAAGAAACCCCAGTACCAGATGAAAGACACCACCGAGGAACAAGGATGAAAAGGAAGGTGGAAAAAGAATAGTACCACCGAAGAACCCAGATGTACACACCGTGGAGACTAGGAGGATGAAGCTTGCTAGGAGGATGAAGCTTGTGTTTGAGAGATCAACATGGAGAGAGCATCAACCGAAGATGAGAAGGCTTTGATGTGAGGGTATGACTTTGAAGAGGTGCGATGGCAATAGATGAAATAAGAAGCAAACAGTTAGGGATTTAAATCCCTTGCTAAAGAAATGCTGTGTTTCTGTTTTTTTTTTAAACACATAAATAATACAAATAGCAAAAACTAATAAGAAGAGACATAAAGTCCCAAGGCTCCTTTAAGTTGTTCGAACCTTACCGCATCAAGAGGTTTTGTGAATATGTCTGCCAACTGCTTTTTGGTAGATACATGAGATAGAATGAATGTCTTGCTCTCTATGAGCTCTCGAATAAAGTGATGTCGAAGATCAATATGCTTTGTCCGGAAGTGCTGAACAGGATTCTTCGAAATATCGATCGTACTTTTATTGTCACATAAAATTGTTAACTCTTTCTGATCAAACCCATAATCTTCTAACATTTGCTTCATCCAAAGCAGCTGTAAACAGCAACTGCCTGTGGCTATGTATTTAGTCTCAGTAGTCGAAAGTGAGATGGAATTCTGCTTCTTGCTATACCAAGAGATCAAATTGTTTCCCAAAAAGAAACAACCCCTTGAAATACTTTTGCGATCATCTAAGTTTGCAGCCCAATCCGCATCACTGTATCCAACTAGATAAGATGTTGAGTCCGATGTATACCAAATCCCAAAATCTGATGTTCCGCTTACATATCTGAAAATCCTCTTGACGACTATCATATGTGTTTCTTTTGGATTCGATTGATAGCGAGCACATACACTAACACTATAATAGTTATCCGACCTACTATCAGTCAAGTACAATAAGCTACCAATCATGCTTCGATATAAACTTTCATCAACACTTTTCCCATTCTCATTTTTATATAATTTCATTGAGCTACTTATGAGTGTTCTTGCATGTCTAGCTTTCTCAAGACCAAACGTTTTTATTATGTCGCGAACATATTTTTTTGGCAATATGAAAATCCCATCCCTCATTTGTTTCACTTGCAAACCTAAAAAGAATTTTAACTCACCCACCATACTCATTTCAAATTCAGACGTCATTAGCTTAACAAATTCTTCGACTATTTTTGGACGTGTAGCGCCAAACACAATATCATCGACGTAAATCTGAGCTATCATAAAATCCGATTTACACCTTTTAATAAACAAGGTTTTGTCAACATTACCTCATTTATACCCCTGCTTGATAAGATGCTGAGTGAGTCTTTCATAGCGCGCCCTCGGTGCTTGTTTTAGGCCATAAAGTGCTTTCTTCAGTTTATAGGCATAATTGGCATGAGCTGAATCAGTAAAACCTTTTGGTTGCTCCACAAAGACTTCTTCTTGTATAAACCCATTTAAAAAAGCACTTTTTACATCCATCTGGTAAAGTTTAAAACCTTTTATACAATCTATGCCCAATAGTAATCTGATCGATTCAAGTCGTGCCACAGGAGTAAACGTTTCATCGAAATCTATTCCTTCCACTTGAGAGTATCCCTGAGCTACTAGCCTTGCTTTATTCCTGGTAACATTACCCTTTTCATCTGATTTATTCCGAAACACCCATTTTGTATCAATTACATTTGTAGCTGGTGGTCTTGGCACTAGTTTTCACACATCATTCCGTACAAATTGAATCAACTCTTCTTGCATAGCTACTGTCCAATATTCATCTTGTAGTGCTTCTTTGACATTTCTTGGTTCAAATGAGGAAGTATAGCACAAATATCCTACAAGTTCTCTATAATTGACCCTTTTTCTTTCTCTTGTTTTTTCTTCTTTCACTCATATCCCCAATAACATTTTCTTCTGGATGGTTTCTTCGGATTTGAGATGAAGATCCGCGATTTAAATTATCTTCCAGTGAATTGAGTGCATCATCATCTGAAGTAACTGAAAACTCTCCAATTTCTGTAGTTACTTCCTTAATAGTAACTAACTGTAAATCGCTTTCTGCAGCTGCTCCATCTACAGTAACTGGCTGTAATTCACTTTCTGCAGTTACTTCATTTGCAGTAACTAACTGTAAATCTGGGGATTTTCTATCTTCAGCCACATGATCACTCATCAAAGATGCATCATATTACAACTGTTGGATCCCGATCTTTTAGTAGAATTTAGAAATATTAAATGAAATTAAATGGGTGTTTTTGAGTATGTATGTGTTGTGGGTGTTTTAGAGTTAAATGA
>JAOSBK010068772.1:0-14983 GCA_027568895.1 Erythroxylum shatona
GGAGTTTACTTCAAGAGAATGATGAGTTTCATATCATGATAGTAGTTGACTATCGATAATGACACTATTAAATGAATTTGGAATTAAGTGTGTTTTAAAGAATAAAGTGGGTCGTTACTTTAATCTTAAAACATACAACTTAAGCATTCGCTTATTATGGATCACAATCTTGATGAGTGGTGAACTTATATGTGTTTCATAATAATTCTTGATATGATCAGAATGGATTTTTATAAAGTATTAATTTAGTGTCTGCATGTTGGAATTATTAATTGAAACATGTATCAGCGAACATTTACTCAAATAAAGAGTTTATAGTGATATCATAACTTCTAAATGTTTTTAAGGAGATTTAGTGATTAAACTATTGCCAGTAGTTTGATGGACTAGCTGCCCATCAAAAACAAAGATGAGATCTTGTGTGTTAATCACCATATAAAGTAAAACAGGAGATCTAGAAGGAAAAATCAACATAAGGGCACAACGGTAACTTTACCGTTTGTTGTGCGGATTGGCTATAATAAGGTTTAAAATAGGGTTTGCAATTGGACATGAAATATGTGTTCTTATAATATTTAATAATTCAATAGTTCAACTAGCTATCTTTAGTAGAATGATATTTAGTTAATAAGCTAGAATTAATTATAATGAGATTAAATTAATTCTAGGCTTATTGGAGCTTGAATCATCAAAGTCCAATAAGATTCTCCACTTAGTTTCAAGGAAGGTTATCAAGCTAAGAAAGAAATATAAATGGAAGTTTTAGAAACACATAATTGAATGTTGGGCTTGCACTAATTATTGATTAATTAGAAGCCTAAATGTACATTTAGAAATGGGTTAGACTTTGGTTTAATTTGATTAATAGGATTAATTAAATTAAAACAAATTTTTAAGAAAGTAAAGTGCAATTTTGTTTTTCATTAGGGTTGAATGTGCAACTGCACATTTGGCATTGAATTAAAGATGTAAATTAGATGGACTATCTTCCTTATTTCATCATCAAAAATGAAATTGATAGGTCTCAATTAGGTTAATAGACTTTTCAAATAGTCATCTTAAAAACAAATGAGAAGAGTGTCATTTAATGGCTTCTTTATGATTTATTGAATGAAGAAATGATGCATTAGATGGAAAACTATTCTTTCCTTTGTTGTTAACCAAAAGTGTGAGGGAGCAAGAAGGGGTTCTTCCTTTTTTATCACTCTCTCTCCTATCTTGCATGAAAGAATCAAAAATTGCATGAGAGTGTCTCATTCTTGGTCTTCTTTCTTCTAAGAAAAATCTCCTCCAAAGTTTTCTTCTCCTTTCCCACTAATGGATCTTGATAACCAATTTGTCCAAGAAGAACAAGTGGTAGATTGGATTGGTCGAGGATACAATATCGAGAAGAGAAAACAATAACAAGAAGAAGAGGATACATCACCAAGGAGAGGATATATTGTCGAGGATAGGATAGCACAGCGAGGAGTCAAAGCTGTAGCGAAGGAGTAGAAAATATAATCTTTATCTTGTTCTAATGTTTATTATCCTTATACCATATCATGAATATATTGGCATGATGATTTGGAAATATTACTTATGCTGCAATTTAGATTTCTAAAAGTTTTGAAATCTACCATTTCTCCAAATATGGTATGCTTTTGTTTTCCGATCCAACACCTTTTACCTTCGCAGGGTCTATACTTCCATAGAAGTCTACAACCCCCCTGCTTCCAAAGTTTATCATACCTCCTCTCTCTCCTCTCACGAATTCTCGAAGACATTTGTTCAAATTGAGGTACTGGAGACTCTTTATTGGCTTCTATAGAATCAAGTTCAATTGACTTTGCAACTCGATCTCCTATAGCTAATGACCTATAACAAACAATAAGGTTGATCGCTATATAAGTCTATCACTACATATCAAGTCTAAATGTTCTCATATGTCCCTGAGGATGCCAAACTATACTCTGATACCAAAAATGTAACACATCACTACCACAGAGCTTATGCTCGAACATCTAGAAGACATTCAAAAACATACCCTATGAAAATGATATGTTAGAGCAATCACATCAACTTATTATAGCATCATACAAAACATAAGTATTTCCAAAGATCAAAACTCCTTGTTTCATTCACAAAATGAAACTTACTTACATTGTCATTACATTTTATAATCCATGTTTATACATAACATAACATTTGGGAGCTTAAAGTTCTATACAAAAGGTTCAACATGAAAGGAGAAGCTAAACGAAAGTATTATATCTGGACTCCGTAGGTATTAGTTAACTAGACCTTTAAGCTATTCTTGTTTCCAAAATTGACAGTACTAGACTTCTATTATATCACCTTAGAAGCTAGCTCTTCCTTCTACTATTGAATACTAGATCACAATATACATCATATTTCAACAATACATCATAAACTACAAACATTTCATATAATCATTTCAGAATAATCCAATCATTTATCTTAATCATTCATCCGATCAACATGTACACAAACATTGCATATCACTATATCAACACAACTCAGTAATTCTTCACAATTATTCATATAATACATATATATATATATATATATATATATATATATATATATATATATGCAAATACACATGTGACTCCACTTTGATTTTTACTTTGTTCTGACTGAGCACCTATTTACTATCTCGTATCTATTATAGATACCAGACTCATTTCATATACTGTCTGGTACCTATTATGGATATCAGGCTCATTAATAATTGAGTTTGTGGCTCTTTGTGCACATTTTTTAGCTTTAAGCTCTTTTTCACACTGGTCACTCCAGTCACAACTCCTTTATCTGATCATGTATAACAATAAGATGGAATGCATCAATTCATATAATATGCTATTAATAACATTCATTCAATGTGCATAGTCATTTATCACATTTATCAGATCTGAGTCCAGCATTCAACATTCAGTTGAGTACAAATTTTCCATATTCATATACAATTAGAAAGCACTTCCAATACAATCCTGAATATCAAACTCCTCAGACCATCAATGTCCAAAATTATCAAAATCATATCAATAATAGTTTGATATGTAAAATTTAACAAAAAACAATTCAGTTATAGTGAGAAAATATCTAGGTTAACTAACAGTACACTCCAGATAAGCTATTGCCTTGATAACCCGGCAATGTCTGGGTGCTAATGATCAATCTGTGCTTCTTTAGTCATGAAATACACACATATAGTTCACACATTACTAAGTTGATCAATCATCTGAATATTTAATCATGTACATATATGTGTCATGTTTAATTCATGCTCAATTGACCTTTCTGGTTATGTAACTATTCATAAATCTTGACCATTCAAACATCATATTTTGCATACTACCATTTTGCAATCAGGTTTGTGCCTTTAAGTTAGCTTGATTAACTCCATGTTCATCAACAATACTTTACACTTATCCTTAAACATTTTGATATCAAAAGCCTCTTATAACACATATATAATTGTTACTTTAAATCTGGAATTTTAGCAAGCTAAATCTATACATTCACCAAACTTTTTCCAGCAATGTATATTCATACATTTACACAATTTTCATTCATAAATACTCAATGTTTTTCAATGCTCATTCATCCATACCTTATACACATTACTCATATGCTTAAGATCATGTTTGCATTAAAAGAACTCATTTATTGCTTTAACAATTCATAATTTCCATATTTGAACTCAACCACATCAAAACAATCCATCCTTTATATTATGACATCAATTAACTACATAAACTTATCAAGCTCTTAACAAATTAATCAAGCAAAAATTGAGGCTCATTCCTAGCCTTAATCAAGTCCAAATATTCCAATTTAGAGTGACATTTCTCAGCTGTTTCAACATGTACATAAGGCTGAAATTAAAATTCCAGAATTTGTCATCAACATCACTAATGTGTGTAACTTTACTACCTTCAATACTTCACAAATTTTACAAGCTTAGAGACATCACTAACACCTGAAATTTTCCAGATTTCATGTCCCTTAAGGTTACTTCATTTCATGTTAATTTAACTTCCTTATTGGTTACACTAAGGCTTACAAAATTCTACTCACTTATGACATTAACAGTCACATTCTACAGACATAGCTACAACTTTAATTTTCCAAACTTAAGAACACTTCAATAAAACCTATCTTTACTATGAAACCACCTTCATTTATACTTAAAATATTAATCTAATTAATCCATAAAACAACCTAGAACCTATGGTTTTTATGCATCAAGAACAAAACATAATAGTATCCAATTCATGTATCATTTTCCAGCACACTTCACCATCAACATCATATAAAATCCATCCTAATTCAATTATCATAATCTTTCTATTAAAACATTCCACAAAGATCAATCTTTTACTTACTTATTTAGGTCAAATTCCAGCTCAAAGATCAATCTAACTTAGCTCTCCATGCATGCAAAATCATCACCAATTCATGGTAGAAATAGGTTGGTTTTCAGCTAGGATAAAAGACCATAACAAGAACAATAATTTTATGGTTTTATGACTATCTTGTGAAGGGTAAAAGCATGGATGTGGCAATTTAGCAAGACTTAAGCCAAAATATAAAGATGTGAGATGGGAGCAAGTTTCGATGGAGAGAGTGAAGAAAGAAGAGAAATTAACTCAGCAGAAACTTTTCCAGCATTTGCTTATTTCAACTAGGTGCAAGGTGTCATTTTCTTAGATTAACATTTTTACTTAGGCAAATACTCCTTTTGTCATATATATACGCTGCCTTATGTCACTTAGTTACTTAGTCCATTTGTCATATAACCATTGCTACCATTTGTCAATTAATTAGCTATGCCATTTGCCACTTAATTTTCCATGCCAAATGTCACTAATTCATAGGCTTAGTCATCCTAATTTTCCATGTATCAACTTATCTTTCTACTTGACATTTTTCCTAGACTAAATATACATTTTAATTCATCAATTTTCCAATTGTGACAATGAATTCCAAATATACTACTTGTAATCCATCAAATCAAAATTAAAAACACAAACAATACGCAACCAAATCATGATCATTTTAAACCTTTCATACCCTAGAATATGTCAATTGAGCACACATAAATCTTTGCAATTGTTTACTAAATCATAATTCATGTGTGTATGCGAATGATATGTATGTGAACGAAAAGCATTTCATGAATTATTTATGATATGACTCATATGCAATATTCTAAGGCTCCAACCCTTAGTATGAAAAAGGGGCTATTACAAAAACTATACAAATAAAAAGAATTTTTTAAGTCATTTGACTTAATTCAATGAGACTTCATTATAAAAACTTTAGAAACATTTGGTTTCCCTAAAACCTTTATTAACTAGATTTATTTATGTATCCTAACTACTTCATTTGAATTCCTTAAGAATCGTGAGCTAACTACTTTATTCAAATGAGGGATAAGATTAAAGCAAGGGGATCCTCTTTTCCCTCTCATATTCATTCTTTGTGTAGAAAATCTTTTAATATTAGTAGATACCTCAATAAGACAGGACCTGAGTTTTAAGTTCTAGTAAATGTGTAAAAGGATGAGAAATTCTACCCTAGCATTTATAGATGACATATTAATTTTCTCCAAAGCAGATGACAAGTTAGGAAATACCCTTATGACAACCTTACGTACCTTCAAAAATATATCTAAGATAGAAATGGACTAGGATAAGAGCTTCATAATGATTTTTGAATGACAAAGGGATCTAGCCCCCTAGTTATTAAAAATCATATATGGTCTATAAAAAAGCTCCCATTCACTTTCTTTGGATTACTAATAGCCACAATAAGGCCTATATATGGAGATTGCCTACACCTAATAGAGAAAATCTAAAAGATGATAAGACCTGGACTGACAAGGCTCTTTTATATGCTGGTAAAGTTCATCTTATAAACTATATACTTAGTTCTTTTTATATACTAGACCTCACACATATTTCTCTTTAAGGGACTAATAAAGGGCATAGAAAGGCTTCATATAAATTTCTTATGGTCGAGCAAACTCACAATGAAGACTTTTACAATGTCAAATGACAAATGTCTGTTATAATAAACAAGTAGGTAGTTTTGGGATGAAAGTATTTTCTATTACCAATAAGGTGATAATGGTAAAGCATATATGGAGAATCATCGTTGATAAAAAGGAATTATGGGTAAGATGGCTCAATCATTACAATCTTAAAGGTAAAAGTTTATAGGAGTTAAAGATAAAAAAAACTGGCTCATGGTTCATGATGTAATTGTTAAACTTGAGCTAGATCCTTACATAGTTCATAGTTTACAAAATAGGGGATGGACAAGAAGCTTCCATCTAGTTTGACAATTGAAGCAAAATTGGACCTATGTACATGACTAATTTGGTGCAAAACTTAAGTTATACTTTACCTATAAATGCAAAATTTTGCTCAATAATCAGTGATAATAATTGGACATAGATTTCACTTAAGCTAAAAAAAATGCTTACTAGATTATAGATCACAATGAAATGAGAAAGATTCTTATATATGGTTAGGGTAATCCTTAAGGAATTCACTAGTAACTCATTTAAAGTTGCTTTCCAATAACATCTTACCAAAATGCCTTTTTACAACATAATTCTGTGTAAAAAAGCTTTGCAAAGAATATTCTCTCATGTGGAACATTTAAAAAAAAGAATATGGCTACTATGGACAAATTAAATTCATAAACATATCACCTTTATGCAATGTTTACTCCAAGAGCCAAGAAACCATATCTTACTTTTCTTCATATATAAGTTCTCAACCTTTGTATGGAACATCATTCAACATCTATGCATAATTGAGAGGAAGAGTCTCGACTATTAGAAAACCTTCATTGCTATTAAAGATGGAAGAGGGGTTTCAAAAGCTAAAAAAGCATTTTAAATAGTATTTATTTTATTATTTATTTTGTACTTATATTTGTTTGTATTTATTTATTTATTTATTTATTATTTTATGCTCTATTTTGATCTTTATTATTACTTTCATTAGTATTATTATTATTTATTTCTATTTTTTTAGTCATTATCTTGTTCTATCTGTAATTATTTATTTTTATTATTTTTATATTTCTATTTTTAAGTATTTAATTATATTAATTATATTATCATTGTTATGATTACTATTTCCTTTATTTTTATTAATTTTATTTGTATTATTAATTTTATTATTTTAATATATAATAATATTACTATTCTTTATTTCTATTTCTATTTTATTTCTATTTTATATTTTATATGCATAAAAGAGATATGTGAGAGAAAACAAAAAGATATAAAGGTGGGTTGCTAAATAGAGAGAGAAGAAGAGAGGTGGAAGAAAAGCAAAAGGACAATTTATAGGGTTTGGGTTTGGGGAAAAGAAAAAATATGTGCATGATCGTACAACTATGTAGGGATGTCTATCATAATCATGCATGGGACACAAGATTGTGACAACATGTGCATCATGCCATACACAATCATGTATGCCTTACACGATTATGCATATTGACACGTTTTGCACCATTTTCCTTGTGCATCCTCTAGAATTTGTTGCCTAACTTGTAGCACCTTTCCTAATATGAGATTCATCATTCAAAATCACTCCAAAAATAAGAAAATAATAAACTTACATGCGAAATGTTTTTAAAAACTAATATAACATGCTAATAATTTACCATCATTAGCTTGACCATACCTCATTCAAATATGTTAAATGAAGTGAAAGGAAAGAAAGTGCTTTCCATTCTTATAAAAAGACTCCTCCAAGATATGGTTTACATTTATGTCCATTCACTTTAAAGGTTTCCTTTTTATTGTTCTCGAACTCCAAAGCTCCATGCATTAATACATTGTTACATTAAAAGGACCACTCCAATACAACTTGAGCTTTCCTGGAAACAACTTCAATAGTGAGTTAAATAATAACACCACATCTCCTATGTAATACCCACATACCCCTTGGGAGGATATGCAAGTATCACACAAAGAAGAATTGAAACAATCCAAATCATACTAAACATTTCTTACATGCATTTCCAAAACTTAAGCAAACATACAATACATATCATTAGATGTTGTTGTAAACAAATAATAACATACATCATATATAATGAACTTATCAAAATACATCATGCTAAGCATATAGTTTAGTGGGGAACAATTAAACATAATGCATAATGGAGACTGTTTCTAACCCTTGTCTAACATTCATATATACAAATTCAAATTATATCACAATAATCTTTAATTGTTCATAATACAGAGTAATCCAAACATTATATCTCAAAGCAAAATATGATTCATCAATCAATACAAAACATTCTTGCATTAAAAAAAATCATAAATATCAAAACATAATGTGCAAGTATCAGAATTGGATATTATAATAGGATATGATCCTTTCAGATCAAAATATGACTTATATCATAGTAGAACTTGTTTTGTATCAAATCAGAGCTTATCTCTTATCTGAACATAACTTGTTTTGTATCAGAACATAACTTATTTTATCAAAAGTGAACATGTATCAGAATACAAAATAAGTTAGAATGCTGCTAATCCTTTTTACAAAAGTGGGTAACAGGACAAGAATAAAAGATACCATAATTGCTTTCATAGAACAGGAGAGACATTTATCTCAGTATCAAAAAACATTATTGTGTCAAATATCAGGAAACACTAAAGTGTCAATATTAGAAGACACCAAAGTGTCAATATCAGGAAACACTTTAGTGTCATAGGAGTAGCTGTAGAACTTCTAGGTATGCCTATTTACCCACGACTAGGACTTAACAGTTTTAAAATAAACCATTTCAAATTTTAGAATTTCATCTAAAGGATGTAGTGCATAATATATGACCTTATTTATTTGATCAAACTTAACATGCCTTTTAAATACAAATATATGCATCAAAGCATCAATAAATGTGTTAAGTCATCACACATTATGAATTTTCAAACAATTAAAAAACACTTACATGGATTAATTTTCTTAATCACAATATCATAATCACATAATAGTGAAATAATGCATAAGTATGAATTCATTTTCTTATTCTCAAATTGAACCCTTTCATTCTTACTTAAACAAACTTATCATGCCTTATAAGCGTAAGCATAAATGCACAATGCATACATTAAGTAAGTACACTTTACATGTACTCATCTAAGTTCCTAATTCTCAAACATTCATAACTAACACATCATTTTTATCATTTAAATCACATTGTGTTCATAAAGCATACTTCATTCCTTTAACAATTTATAAGTTCCAAAACTAGATACTTTGTTATCTATTAACATCTTTTTTAAGTTAATACTTCAATTAAAAATCTAAATCTTATACAACCTTTAATGAACTTATTCCACATCAAACTAGGTTCATTTTACACCTTAACAAAGTCCAATTAAACCATTATAAAGTACCTTAATCTTATATGGTACAACAATTGCACAAAATCAATCTTTTCTCCTTCCTAAGTATTTTCCACGACCATAGGAATCAGCCTTATAAATCCCATGATCGTGGGATAAGTGAACCGAAGGTTCACTCACCCACAATCTCCAATTTATTTCCAAAACTTGACTTCCCTTCTCCAAAGACATCAATTTCACTTCAACTCTACCTTATTCATGCTTTAATACCTCATCAAATACATGACCAAACCAATTCAAAAATCATTCATTAAGTAACTTACAAATCAACATCTTCCATACTTTAAAACCAAACCAGAAGTTATCATACGAGGATCATTTTGCTAACATTCATTTATCATCATCTTAACACATATTTCATGTCAATTCAATTATCATAAAACTTGTATTAATACATGTTATCAAGTTTAGAATTCCCTTACCTAATTACCATCGAGTTCTTTCTTAAATGAACTAACCAAACTAGTCCTACATGCAACCAAAACACTTCTAAAATCTAGGTAAATGTAAGATGACCTTAACATTATGATGATAACAACATAAAAGGTAGTATAAAGTAGCTTTCTTGATGTAGTAATTTACAAGGATTCCAAGAGAAAATGATCCCAAAAACTAGAAGTTGAGAGGAAATGAGAGAGTTTCGGTGGAGAGAGTGCAAAATAGTGAAGAATGAGTATAACAAAAATTATTTCAGCAAAAGCTTGCCTCATCCATTGCTAGATTTCATCAAGTTGTAACAACATATGTCATATGTATGTTCTTCATTTGTCTTACATTAAAAGCTGCCAAATGTCCCCAATATTTTAAACCATTTGTCACACACTTATTGCTACCATTTGTCAATTTATAAACCATGCCATTTGTCAATGCATCAACTATGCCAAATGTCACTAACTTATAAACTTAGTCATTCCAATTTTCATGTACCAACTTATCTTGCCACTTGAAAATTTTCCTAGTCCAAATGTTTATTTTAATACCTCAATTTTCTAATATTATCAATTAATTCCAATTCACTAAGTAGGATCCATTAAACCAAAATTAAAGTCATATGTAATTCTCATTCATCCCATAATTTTTAACACCTATCATGCATGTACTTTCATGAACATGTAACATTCCAACTAGTGTACCATTTGGGGCCTTACATCCTACCTTAAACTCCTTTTTCTTAATATAAGAGTCATGCAATTTCTTAAATTTTCCCTTATATAACTTGGCATTCTCATAAGCATTCAATTGAAATTCTTCTAGCCTGTTTAATTAGAGGAATCTCTTTCCACTAGCTTTTTTCCAATCAAAATTCAAAGCCTTTGTCTCTGAATATGCCTTATACTCTAACTCTACGGGCAATTAACAAGCCTTTCCACAAACAAGCTGAAAGTTTTTGTATTGGAGTATTGAAGGCATTTCAATAAGCCTATGTTCTATCAATATTCAATGACCAAAGTTTCCTTGAACTATTAACCTTCTTATGTAATATTTTTTAAATATTATGGTTAACAACCTCCACTTAAGCACTTATTGTGGATGGTACAGGGTGGCCACATGATAGTAAATTCCATATCTCTTAAGAAAGCATCGATAGATTTATTTAAAATATGTGCTCCTTCATCATTAATTATAACATGTAGCACTTAAATCTATTAAATAAGCTCTCAATGAATTTTTGCACCATCTTACCATCATTAGTTGAAATCCATTGCTTTAGTCCATCTTGATACATAATCCACTTTGACTAAAATATAAATGTTCCCTATAGAGGATGGGAATGATCATATGAAGTCTAGTCCCCAAACATGAAAAACGTCAACTTGTAGAATGTTAGACAATGACATCTCATCTCTCTTAGAGATGTTTCCCTCTATTTGACATCTATCACATTGTGCTACAAATTTATGAGCATCTTTGAACAAGTTTAGCCAATAGAACCCACATTCTAATACTCACACTACCATCTTGTTCACTCCATAATTCCCTGTATACATAGAATTATCACAATGTGTTAGTATGTCTAACATCTTCTTCCGAAACACACTTTCTAATTAACCCATCAACGCAAATTATATAAAGGATTAACTCATCCAACAAGTAATGAAGGAACTCATTTATGAACCTTTTCTATTATTGATAAAACAAATTAAGAGGAGTGGTACCATAAGGCGATCTAGCAACATCAAGGTTTCATCAGGGAATTATTCATTGATGTCATCACTCTCTTGTAATTCCCCTCATTCAAGATTTGATAAGTGATTAGCTATTACATTTTCATTCCCTTCTTGTCTCTAATCTCAATGTTGAATTCTTGTAAAAGAATCACCCATTGGATAAGTCTCAGTTTTGCATCTTTATTGGAAAAAATATACCTCAAGGATACATAACCAGTAAAAATGATCATTTTAGATCCCAATAGGGAAGATCGAAACTTGTCACATGTGAACACGATTGCTAGCAACTCCTTTTTTATAGTAGTATAATTTAGTAAGGCCCCTATTGATATCTTGCTTGCATAATAAATAGTATATAGTCTTTTGTCCTTTTGTTGGCCTAACACACAACTCACAACCTGGTCACTAGCATCGCACATATCTTCAAATAGAAATGACCAATCAGGTAAATTCAATATTGGTGATAAAGTAAATGCCTCCTTTAATTTCTTAAAAGAAAAACAATTTCATCAAATATAAATAGCACATCTTTAACTAAAAGATTAGCTAGAGGTCTAGCAATTAGAGAGAAGTCCTTAATGAATCGGTGATAAATTCAAGCATGCCCTAAAAAAGCCTAAATGTCTTTGACACTAATCAATGGTGGAAGCTTCTCAATGACCTCCATTTAGCTCTATATACTTCTAAACCTTGGCAAGATATCTTATGTCCCAACATTACTCCCACATGCATCATAAAGTGGCATTTCTCCTAGTTTAGAACCAATGTGACTCTTCACATCTTTGAAGAACTCTATCCAAATTTGTTAAGTAATGATAAAAAGAGTTTCGATAAACTAAAAGTAATCTATTAAGATTTTCATTATGTAATCAATCATATCTGCAAAAATAAACATCATACACCTTTTAAAAGTTATTAAAGAGTTACATACCCAAAATTCGTTCATCTATAAGCAAATGTTCCATAAGGATATGTTCAAGTGGTCTTCTCTTAATATTTTTTATAAATAAAAATTTGATTGTAACGTGAGTAACCATCAACAAAACAATAGAACACATTTGATCCATAAATGAAAGAGGAAAGTGATACTTTTTAGTCACCTTATTGAGCTTCCTATAATCAATACACACTCTCCAACTTGTGACTAATCTAATAAAGATCATCTTACCACTTTCACTCTCCATCACTATCATATCACCTTTCTTAGGTGTACATTGTTCTGGGCTAACCCATTCATTATCTAAAATCAGGTACATGATATACACATCTAACATCTTCACTACCTCCTTCTTAAAAACTTTTTTTATATGACGATTTAACCTTCACTGTCTTTCCCTCACCACTTTACTTTCTCAAGATTAATCCTATGCATCACTATATTAGGACTTATTCCCTCTACACAAGATATTTACCAACCTATGGCATTTATCCTCTTCCTAATTGTCTCTACCACCCTGCTCTCTACTCCCCATCTAGCTTGAAATAATAATGGGTAATGTTTGGGCCTCACCTATAAAGGTATACTTAAGATATGTAGGTAAGGGCTTTAACTTAAGAGTTGATGGTTTAACAATGGAGGGTGACACGAATGCTTCCATTCTTACTAAAATCTCTTTATTTGTTTGAACACCCAACTCTTCCTTTTCTCCTTCTCCTTCAGTTTCAATTTCCTTAAAACTAAATTCTTCATTGTTGCTCTTCTTTTGCTCTCTAATGCACTCATCCACTATTTCTATCTTTAAACAAGAGTTGCTTTCATTTGGATTCTTCAATACTTTGTTCATATTAAACTCTACTTGATTGACACCAATATGAAGGATAAGTCTCCCTTTGTGGACATCAATCAAAGATCTCCCTATGTTCATAAATGGCATGCCAAGAATAAGTGGGTAATTCATGTCCTTTTCAAATCCAAACATCATGAAGTCCACTAGAATAATGAATTTTTCTACTTTAATGATGACGTCCTTCACCATACCGAATGATTTCTTTATTGATTGATCTAGAAATTAAATAAGCGTAAAAGTTGGCTTTATATTGCCTAGCCCCAATTTCCTTAAAATAAATAAAGGCATAAGATTGATACTTGCACCTAAATCATACAAGCATTTAGCAAACTCTAAATCACCAACAACATAAGGTATATTAAAAATCCCTGGGACCTTAAATTTTAAAGGCATATGACTAGTGATTATAGAACTGCAGTTTTTAGTCAAAGAAACTATTTGGTTTTCCTCCCAAGTTCACTTGTTTTATAGTATATCCTTGAGGAATTTTGTGTACTTGGGCATATGTTCCAAAGCCTTCACAAAAATACAAGTTGATTTGTAATGTCTTTAGCTTTTCTATAAACTTTGCAAATTGTGCATCTAATTTGTTCTTCTACTATAGCATCCCACTCTCATAGGATGCATACCCGATATTCTAAAGGATATCTGAGTATGTACCCAACAAAGGTGGCATGCTAGAGCAGTCACATCACTAACTTAATCACAGCATCATCATTAAAACAAAAATATCACCATTTTTAAAAACCCAATTCCTCAATTGCATTTCATAAAACCGAATATACATTGTAGCATTACATACTTCGTCCTTATATACAATATCGAAGAGCCATCAGAGTCTACAACTCTATTACAAAAATATGCTACATGCTATATGAATGAGGAACTATACAAAATTATATCTAAATCCTTCAGTCTCAGCCGACCGACCTTTAAGCCATTTCTTTTATCCAAAAGAAGTACTAGATCCCTTCTAAGTTCCCTTAGAAGCTAAGTCTGCTCTCTAGCACTTGAAAAGTCAATTACAATTTTGATGAGTTTTTCGAACTCAGTAAGTACCCATCATTGATTGTTCACTCATAACACATAATGTATAGCACATGTAGTTCATATTTCAAGTTCACAAAAGATTCATGTCATCATATAATACACATCTTTCACCGATTATCAAGTAGCACCATATAACACTTTATTCTCTTATTCACTTTTTACATTCATCATGGTTCATACAATTCAATTCAAGCATTCATATAATGCATAAAATTATATATGCAATGTTTATGAGACTCACTTTCATTCACTACTTTACTGTGACTGAGTGCCTTTTTCACTGTCTCGTATCCATTGTGAATACTGGTCTCACTAATAATTGTCACTTATCCGTTAGGGATATAAGGGTCATTATACATAGTGAGCCAGAGGCTCTTACCATATTCTGAACTTTAAGCTCTTTTTCACTGGCAACTCCTGTAGCACCCCACTCCAGCAAGACCCGAACCAGACATCGATGGTGATATCCGAGTCCGTGCCCCGCGAGGGTGGCGTGCTAATGCACTCAATCATTCAAAAGTCAGTAT
>JAOSBK010068897.1:0-14965 GCA_027568895.1 Erythroxylum shatona
GAATAGTATTATAAAGCTTATGGTTTTACTATCAAGTCACATACTTGATGACATAAGCCTAATACTATTCATGGAACATAAATCACATTAAATAAACGATATACATGCATATATGAAAGAATACCTCATAATATATTGTTAATAAGTCATAATGTTAGTACAAAAGTCACATATGTTCATTGGCCTAGGGCACACTACTAACAATCATATCGTCTATGATGATGTCATATCGTCTGTAAAATGCTTAGGGGTATAAAGTGGTATCATCTATAAAGACGTATCATTTATGATGACATCATATCGTCTATAAAATTGTATCGTCTATGATGACGCTTCGTCTTAAGAGTTGTATCGTCTTAAGTTGACTCCGCTTCATCTTAAGAGTTGCATCGTCCTAAATTGACTTTTCTTCGTCTTAAGTTGACTCTGCTTCATTTTCTTTTTGGCTTTGTTTGCTTTTTAGCTTTGTTTGCTTTTTGCTTTGTCTGCTTTTTGGCTTCATCTGCTTTTTGCTTCGTCTGCTTTCTGCTTATGTGAGACCAAAACTTCTCCTTCTGTGTACTATCGTCTTCTCCATTTTTAACCCTTTAGACAATAGAATCCATCTTCAAGGTCTTCAATGAAAGTTATAGATCTCAAAGTCTTCTTTCAAAACTTCCTAACATGATCTTAATCTGATATCCCAAATGATGGTTATGCCAATTACCCCAAGACAGGTCAAATGTGACTGAGGTCAAAACCCTACTTTATTCTTTCAACCATAACTTTGTTATGGGATCTCCAAATGAGATGATTCTTGTCTCTAAATAAACTAGAGACATAGAACCACAAATGTTTTGAATAAGTCAAATTGAAATTCCCATTTTAGGTTTCCCAAAAAATATGTTCGAAAATAGGAGAAGTAAGTCATTTTGATGTTCGTCTTGGTGTGGGCACGCCACCCTTGTGAGATGCGTGTTCAGATATCACTTAGGACATCTCGTGACTTACGAGGGTGGGGTGCCCAACAGAAATGGTTTTGAGATGTCAACGTCAATGTCACCTTTGAACTGATGTCAGAATGTCTAGCTCTCCATAGGTCTCCAAAGGATGAGAGCTTTTCCCCTCTTTATTCTCCTGTAACCTCTCTGTCGGCTCTTCAAATTATTCCCAAAAGAAAACATAACATTGTTGTCACAAAAATGATGCTTTTATAAAAAAATGTAGGGTTTTGGGTAAGGTGGCATTGTCTTACAACTGTGAGACATAATCATGTTGTTTGAGCTTTAAAATTTATAAGTCCTTAAATACTGCAAGCACACGAGTTATAACTGTAGTATAAGAGGTGTCAATCTCATAAGGAGGGGGACTAATTTAATTCTATGTTATCTAAGGCTAAGGAAATTGAAATAACGAAATTAAAGTTCACAAGAAAAGTAAATTTGAGAAATAGATTAGCAAGAGTTGTAATTAAAAAATAACACAAAAAGAAATGAAATTTTATCAATGCAGGAACATATTGGAAATCAATCAAGAGAAATTAACTAAGTTATGAGAAAGGGGACTTAACTTATCATTAATGCTAACCTAGTCGATTATATGTTAATGGGGCATTGGTTCTAGACGATCCTAGGGTTGATTACTCTCTCTCGAGTTATAACCATTAAACCTTAATTTGTAAACCCTAATTGGATTATGAAATTTTAATCTCTCAATTAACAAAAGACTTACAATCCTAATTAGATCTAAAGCACTCTAATAAACTATTAGGTCTTACATGGGATCTCTCTTTGCATAATTACTAATCCGATTAGTTATGGGTTTTACTGAATCGCCCAAGTTTAATTAATCCGATCCAAACACCGATCTTATTAGTTATGGGTTCACCCTCTTAGTTTATTACCGAATTATGTAAGAAACGTAACAAATCACAATATCCAATTCAAAAAACACAAAATCAACTTGGATAACATTAGATCAAAATAAAATGTCGAAGGAGAGTTTAGAAGAACATCAATATTCCAAATCCTATTATCATACCATCCATCTCAATTCTATACATAAATAAAATTGAAATGAAAAGGAAATAAATACTTGGAATAGAAGTTGGAAGGCAGTGACGTTAGAAAACTTCCTGATCTGGGAAGCACGTCGAGTCAACTTCATCTTCTTCTACTTGGAATAGATGATGGAAGGCAGCAACGTTGGAAAACCTTATGATCCGAGAAGCACATCTAGTCAGCTTCATCTTCTTCTTCTTCCTCTTCCTTCTTCTTCTTTCTTTATCTTGGTATTCTTTGTTAGGGTTTCAATTGTGGTTGCACGAAAAAGCTCTCTTTTCTCTTCACTTGTTATTCTTTAAATAGTCTTTTATGTTTTAAGTAACCCTAGGGCTTTTCTGGGGTCTAAAAGGTCTAAACAATTGCTCAAATTTTGAAGTTCGTAAGCTTCTGCGCGTCTGCCTGATGCAAGCCACGAGCATGGCTCACATCTGAGCCATTTGTCAGGATCGTGGTATACAGGCCACAATCGTGGGCCATTTCTAGAGCTTTTATCATAATCGTGGCATGCAGGCCATGATTGTGGCTCTATGTTATTGCCTAGGTTCCCTCCAAAACTCCTCTATTCTTTGATATTAACCCTGAATTACTAACAAACACATCAATGTACCTCAAAAATATAATATTTAAGTTCAAAAACTTGTAATAACCCATAAAACACTTACAACATGGATAATTAACAAACTAACACAATTATAACCTAAATATATACTAAACAATCAAATTAACCGCTAAACACATATTAAAATATGCCCTAAAATTTGCAATTTACACTTATCACATCCCCACTCTTAAACATTTACTTTTCCTCAAGCAAACAAAACAACAAACAACACAAAATCACAAAATCATAAAGCACACAATGCAATAATAAGACAATGGCTTCAACTTCATGAAACAAATTTAACTCTAAGCATAATCATTCAAGTTATTCCAAATTATTAACAAGTAAAATCCACATCTAGGAGCTCTAGACTAAATAGCATATTAATCAAAACTTAAATGTCAAGTTTATTAACCCTTTTCTATTGTACACACACATCAATAATTATTTGGTCAATCAACTCTGTAACTACTTCTAAGTGTGTTTTCATGAAAAGTTAAGGTACTTACAAGTTCGGTAGGATTTACTAGAAAATATTATGTTTTTGGTTACTTTTTATTAACATGGATCTAGTCCTTTTACATGGAGCCAAACATTGGTGATGAATGTCGATTCAATTACTCGACTTATGTCATGTTTTTAGTAAGTTTCTTGGTTAGAACGTCATTATAGCCTTTTGATGCGAAGGCACACATTTGTGATGCGTGTTGATCCGATCACTCGACTACATCACATTCTCAATTAGCTACTAGTTCTATTCATAACCTGAAGGCTAGTGGAATAGTTATTTATTTAAAATTTACAAACACTTTTTCTTTATTTATAATTAATGCCTACCTTGTTGCTTTAGCTACTCATTTTTGTGAAAAAATACTAGCAAAGCTACTGAGTCGGAAGACTTAAAGTTATGAATAAATGTGACAACTTATAGGGTGATATATTAACATTGAATCGTAATTAACTTGCATATTTTAGCCAAAAACCCAGATCACTAATTTCATCAACTAATGACTCTTCACAACGTAATAGATTATGTTCAAATTTAAAAAGATTTCATTCTATCTAAGTCATCGATACGTTCACAGAATTCACAGTATGTAACCTAAATACACTAATATAACAATATGCAAATTTCACACTCAAAGTAAAACACACAATCCTCCTCACACTTGAATAACACATTGTCCTTAATGTGAGAAGGAGACAATCAAACACACATGGAAGGACATAACATAAAATAAAATAAAATAAAAATAAAGATTAAATTTAAAAGAAAAGGTTTAGAAACAAAACCTTACAATGATGAAGGTGATGATAGTGAGGGAGATGGTAGTTGCACACCTTGAGCCTTGAAATAATTATGAATATGTATGACATCCCAGCTTTAGTGTCTTTGTTCCTTTGCCATGTTCCTCATTACCCTAGAGTTTTTAGCCAAAGTATATGTCAGAGTTTTAGTTTGATCAAATATTGCTATCAGTACTTTCTTCCATCCTAATTCTTCTTCTTTGTCCTCGTCCTCATCCCCAAACTCCTCGCTAGTCAAATCCCCTTCTTGTTATTGCTGAGTGCTCATACTTGCTTGACTGGCCCTGATCTTGATGTGTGTTTTGGCACTATTATCCTGAAGTTTCATATTATGAGACTTCATGATTTCAGCTCATTACAGATGATGATGGTTCATGAATTCAGGACGATAAACTGTGAATCCATTACACTCAACTCCGTAATAATCAACTATGGCCAAAACTAAGTAACCCATTACTAAGTTATTGCTCCTCTTACATCAAGTAGCAATAATTGTGTTGAGGATGTGGGTGGTTGTGCAAATTGGGATGTTGTGGTCTTAAGACGATGACTACATAATTCTTTAATTCTTTTAGCATTTTCTTGTCTTTTCTTGCTTTATGAAGACAAATGAGTGTGTATCTTTAGAAAAGAACTCAAATATTGTGCTTTTGGCTCACTTTAGCTCTTTCGCTTCTGAATTGTACCTAAAATCAAATATGAACTAAAGTGAGTATGCTAAGCATTCTTATGGCAATAATCACTAAGTGTTATGGAATAAATTCATAACCATTTAAGCACATATTAGTAATAGTATTCAGGTGTTCCTAATATCACCGTCCCTAGAAACAACGTCAAAACTTGATTGACTTTTTATAAGTTAGTTAATGTTGAATTAACTACAAGTTCATGATGTGGTTATAGTAAATATCAATAAGTATGGGTCAATCCTATGAAGAAGATAAATATTAGTAACTATCTACAAATTTGATTGTGAATTTTAAATTTAAAGAGAATAAAACCAAAAAAAATAAAATAAAGTAAGCAACAATATTGAACAGAGAAACAAAAATTCGACATCAAGAATTATTGCATAGGATTTGAATCCCCCTAAAAACCCTTAACGGGTTGATCTTTATTATGCAATTGTTTCATTGATTTATTAGATCGTGGAGATTCATATGGTATGGTAATATCTAACCTTAAATGTACTAACAACTAATCTTAAGGATTTCAACTGAATTACTCAAGTTAAAGTTTATAGGATTGTTTTATCAATTTATGAATCCCTCTATTAGGTTTGACCCTAATATGAAAGATTTATGTCTCATATCCTTTCAATTACAGTAGATCTATTCATAAATAGGATTTCTCAATCTGTATGTATGAAATTAGGATATGATATAATATTTCACATTTACTAGAACATAAATAAAACATGTAATTGGATCATAATTTACTAATCAAACTAATTGCATTAATAAAAGAATCAAAACATTGTTAAAGTATAAAAATAGGATCTAACCTAAACAATAATAAGACATTTAGTTATATATGATAGAACACAAAATCAATCATAAACTGAAAGAAAAATGAATTAAAACAGTGTGTTCATAATTCTAAATCTCCTTGATTATCTTTTATCGAATATTCTTGTAAGGTAGAGATTTGATCTTGTATTCTAATGGATCTTTCAATTTGTGTTTTCCACTTCTCTAAGTTAAAATTTCCCCTTGAGAATGATCACTATGTTTAGAATCGCCTCCCATGTGTACTCCCCCATTTTCCCCTCTAAATACATCCTTTGATAACAAATTCTATCTAAGAGGTGCATGGGTTGATGCACAGTCGTGCATCAAATTGTGCATAACCAAAATCTTTGGAATTAACGAATTTGCAAGCTTGAGAGAAGTGTATGAGCTGATGCACGTGCATCCCTTTTGTGCTTCAAATCTATTTTATGTAGTGTTTTCTTCTAAATTCTGTTCCTTTAAGTTCATGAAGGTAATTCTACTCTATAAACACACTTAGAGTGAATTAAGTATCAATTATATAATAAAAGTATACAATAACAAGAAAAAATACATCAAATATGAGGTATAAATATGATCAATTTTGCATCTATCACATACACTAGATTAAAATAGATGGTTGAATAATCAAATATGGTTTTATACATGAATATGTGCTAGGGCACATTCTGCATTGAAACTTAGGTGAAGAAGACACAATGTCATACACAGTCGAGTAAGACTCTGTGTGAGATAATAAGATGAAACGTTTTAAAATACAATCTAGAACATAGGCTATCAAATTCCACATTCCACTTTTTAATTGGTTACAAAGAAATAACATGATATACAACTTGCAATACGATTTTGTTCTCTTCCATACCCATAACTAAAAGGCCTTTTCTAAAGAAACACTAGGCCCCTGAAAATGCAAGTAGATTATAATTTATTTTGTCTTCTTTTCATCTTGTAATTAGGGTTAGAATCATTTAGGAAGAAATATCCCTAGGACAAATATCTTGTAGCTTTCTTTAATAAGATAAGAGATTATAATCATTTTAAGAAATTATATTAATTCAAAAGATTGAGATCAATATCGGGGGTACCTTGTAATGTGGTTTTTAATCTTTTATTATTTTAAGGATGATTAGTGGTTGGATTTCTTTATATCTAGATAAGATGAAACCTTATTTAATTTTTTATTGCTTGGTTTTAGTTTTATAATAAAGACTTGTATTGATGAATGAAAAATATACATAATTTTCTTAGGATTTTGCCTTATTTTCATGCATAATTAACCTTTACCTTTATTTTTACTATCATTTTAGATAATTAAGAAGATTTTCCATGGGATGAGATTTGTTATGAATTAGAGAGTATTGTAAAAAAAATCATAAAGAAAGTTATAATTTTTGGTTCCATATAGTTTAACACACATTTGCAGACAAATTTGTGTTACCTATAAATTACTTGGAGATGAAAATATAGTCTAAAGAGACGTTATATAGAAAAAATTTTTGAATATTGACATAGACCATGTCCATACCCATGTCCATGAAAAAAAGCTACAAAAAGATATATATTCTAAGAGAAAATGACATGCCATAGCTTATATGGCTCTCTAGAAGAAACAAAAGTATCCATGATTTGGGATGTAGTCATATCTTAGGTAGGCTAAATGTATTTAAAGTGTGGAAACTAATTTTTAAGGAAGAATTTAGAATTTTTTATTTTTCACATTCTTTCCATTTAAAGCTTAGGGTTAACTACTATGTGGTAAAGTAACCATCAATAGGTCAATTTTGAAGTAATTTTAACTAAGAAACAAGATTCGATATCATCATAAGGTATAAAACTATACAAGTTACAAAGATATACATCCATAATTCTTTCTATCATGAGGTCTTTTATTTTATCAAATATTTTTGTTGGTTCAAATATGATTTGTGGCTAAGTGTCTTATATGTTTAGATAAGGAAAATAGTCAATAGATTTCCTAAAAGCAGTTGCTTCCTTGAAAATGGCACAAAAAACTAAGTGAGTGCATAGTTTACATATTATTTTAATGTTACCAGAGTTTTTCCTACTATAAATTTATCACTCACTAACTTATATAAGCATAACCATTATTAATAAGCACTATAATAGTAAGTAGGAAAGGATCCCACGAGGAAATGGTGTAGATATAAATGTATAACATTATTAACTAGTCTAAACGTAATAAATAAAAAGATAATTTTAAATGGATTTGTAGAATAATGGAGCATAAAATTAAATGACCAAGGAAATAAATGTTAAGATAATTAATTAAAAGATATCAAATCAGATAACTATGTCAAGGTGAGTACTTCCCCTAGTAGCACTTTTGACTTAATAATTTGATTATGCATATGTTTTCTAAATTGATAGGTTTTCTTAGACACTAAAGTAGCATCTTCTTGAACTATATCCATCCACTTTCTTGTTGCTTAGATGTCGACATGAATAAATCAACATTAAGACTAACAAAATAACTTACAAAAATATATCCCATTTCATAAATCAAATTAATTTAATCCATATAAAAATTAACCACTAAGATTTTTCCTATCTAAATTTACAAAAAATATTTAGGCATTAAAACATGTTCAAAACAAAAAATAAAAAGGAAAAGATAGAAAAATCATAATATAAGTAAATCTGGATGAACTTTTTAAATTCAATGATAACTTGATATGCTGAGATGATATCATAGATCTTGGTTTTGTGGTGAAAATTAGCTTGAAATTGATTTCATATGAATTACCCACATACCCCCTAAAAGGATATGCAGATGTCACCTCAGATAGGACTGACAAATACCAAGCATTTATATTTGACTTAAAATAGAATCTAACCAGTACACTGAGTTTATCCAACATATGCTTTGATTTTAAAACCATTCTAAATTCTGGTTATCACATTATAGACCATTAACAAAATAGTACATATCATAAAGATGGTGTTTTACAAAATACATAACTTAAGTTCAAATCCACCCTGTAATACAATGTTTACAAACTTTTGAACAAACTAGATCAAGTATCATATTACATTATTTATAACTCAAATAACCCAAAACAAACTGACCAACTCAAACAAAACACAATCTTCATTAGCCACTACAATTGTCTTTGTACCAGTCTTTATACCCTTCTATCTGAACCTACACTGGGCAAATCCACCATGCTAAGCATATATCTTAGTGGGGAATAACTAAACAGGATACATAATGACAATTATCTCTAACAGTCATTTGATATTCACATATACAAATCAAATCACATTTAGAGCAATATGCATCTCAGATCAGAATAAATCATATTAGAGTAATATATCTACTTCAAGGTTAAACTCACAAGTATCAGAATAGAACAACATAATATCAAAAATAGAATTTTAAAGTATCAGAACAAAACTTGTCTGTATCAAAATAGAATTTGTTTATATCAGAATAGAGCTTAGTCATTTCAGAATGAAGCTGAGCAAATAATAAAATACAAAACAAATTAGCCTACTAATCCTTTTTACAGAAACGGATAAAATAACTAGAATAGAAGATACCATGATTCGTATCTAAAATAAAAGATACCTAAGTCTCTAAGTTAAAAGTGTCTAGAATCAGAAGACACTGAAGTGTCTGATCACAGAAGACACCTTACTGTTTAATTATAGAAGCAACTACTAACCCTTCTAGGCATGCTTATTTACCCACAACTAGGAGTTAGCAGTTTTAAAACAAACCATTTTAGATTTCAAGATTCTATGCAAAAGATGAAGTACAATATATGTCGTTATTCTATTTTTCTCTAGTTGAACTTATTCGTTGACATTTACATAACATACCTTATGAATACAAATATGTGAAATTATGCATCAGCAGAAGTGTTGAGTCATCACACATTATGTATATGCATACAATTAGAAAGCACTTCCAATTTACAACTATTAAACTCCTCGGAAAGCTGTTGGTCCATAATTATCACAATGTTATTGCAGAAATTCCCAATTCCCAAACATACATATCCAATTCATATTACATATGTAACTCATTCATTCATGATCACACCAAGAAATCCAATATTGTATTCATCATTATTAAACCATACATCCTTTACATTATAATCTCAATTAATAATGTATAATCAAACTAACTATTACTTAATTACATTGAATACCAATTTAAGTTCAAACACACCTTAAACAAGTCCATTTAAGTCCTATTGTACCCAATTAATTAACCAAACCTTATATAGTTCATCAATCTCACAAAATCCCAGTTTTTCAACTTCCTAATCATTTCCCACAATTATGGGATAAGTGACCTGAAACCTTCAAATAGCTATTTTCACAGGAGAGGTTTTTGGATCAGTCTTTTACAACCATTCTGTCCTATAAACTGACGTTTTTAAACAGTATATTCTCCTAAACAATTGTTCCTATATGTATTAACTTTCAAACAAAATAAATTTAATACAATTTGGTTCATTATTCTGAGAGTTATAACCAAAATACTACAGACTGTTCTCAACCATGGATAACAACTAGAACTCAACTTCAAGCCAAATTTCAAAACCCTTAGTGACAGAAATCAATTTCAATTATTTCATGAAAGTTTTAGATATATGTATCAAGTTTAATTTGAATTTAAAATCATCCCATTTTGATGTCTACAAGTCAAGATATGGCTATAATACCAATGCCGGTTTAGTAGACCCACTCCTTCTAACAAGTATCTAGCATGTATCAAGTTTCTAACCTCAATTCTTCATTAATTTAGTACACATTTTATCCACTTCAAACATCAAAAAAAACATGTTCTAACATGATACCAAGTTTGTTATTCCCTTACCACTTTAAACTTCAAAGAACAAATCACTTCAAAGCTTAGC
The DNA here is from genome assembly GCA_027568895.1 of Erythroxylum shatona. Lineage (NCBI taxonomy): Eukaryota > Viridiplantae > Streptophyta > Magnoliopsida > Malpighiales > Erythroxylaceae > Erythroxylum > Erythroxylum shatona. Next base: position 10,352 of record JAOSBK010068897.1, read on the forward strand.
ATTCAGCTCTTATCTAAGAGTAAGGTGCAACTTTCAGCACCAACAAGATAATAACACATAAAATTACAATACCATATTGATGAAAAAATAACTTACAAAGCTTCCAAGTGTTGGTGATTCAAACTTCAGCAAAATTCCAGAAGTTGAGAGGAAGAGAGAGTGGTTTCGATGGAAAAAATGCAAAAGTGGAGAGAGCGTTGCAGAATCACCAAATGGCTTCGATGATTTAACATTGATTAGTGCTAGGTGTCATTACCACCACATGAAACTTAAGACCAAAGCATGAAGACCATTTTCCCATCATTTAAGCTACCATTTATAACACTTTAATTAAGCCACTTGTCCTTTTATTACGCTTCAAAATGTCACACAATGGATGATGCCAAATGTCAATGCAAAAACTATACCAATTGTCACTAACTTATAGGCTTAATCATTCTAATTTTCATATACCAATTTAAATTGTCTCTTGACCATTTTTTCTACTCCAAATGTATATTTAAATACCTCAATTCTCTAATGGATTCAATTACTTCCAATTCACTAACTATAATACATCAAATCATAGCAAAATTTTAACTCATATCATACATGTACTTTCATAAATATGTAACATTTCATCTAGGGTATATTTTGGGGCCTTACATCACAAGAGACAAATAAGCCTCTTCATGGCTAACCTTAGGTGTTGAAGAAGAAAAGAGATGTTTCTTATAGGTATTTCTCTAATAGTTAAGATCTTCACCCTTATGTATGGTTTTCTAAACCACCTCTCACATGGTCTATCATATAAATATGGCATAGATTATAGGCTTCACTAGTTTATTTAGATAATAAACACATCTTTTAGCATGATTGTCTCTAAACCATGGATCTCATTGTTTCCATTAAAAAAATACATAACCTCTGGTATGAATGTGTACTTCAATCATGGCTCAAGGTATGCCACTTACTATGCTTGATCCTTTTATGGCATAGGCCAGTAAGCGAGCGTGGAACATATCATTTTCCTCTAAAATCTATAATTTTTTTCATTTTTTATGTAATTCCTTAAATTCTTAAATAATATCATCTCAATTTGGATCATTAATTGAAAAGATATCAAAAAATTAAGAAAACAAGGTAATATGGAATTGAAGTTAAGCAAAAGATTATCTTTTCCATAATTTATATGCATTAATAGATTGTAAAGAACAAGGGGTCATAATTTTAGTCTATTGCAGTATATGACTAAGAACATACCCATATCCTAATTTATTTCATAACTTGGATCCATCTAGCTCAAATACATGTTATTATCTCCTTATGAAAGCTTAAAACTAAGTTTGATTTTTATTTTAGTGCTAAGTATAACCTATAGGTCATTCTTGCCCTAAACCATGTATATCCATTGTATTTAATAATATCCTTTATGAGATAAACATGGCCTAAGACATGCTTATCATAGAATGTGCTCATATATCTTACTAGGTTTTCCATCGCCAAACTTGACAACCATCTCATAAATAAAAATAATCTAGAAAGTTATGCAATGGTTATAAATCAACCATTTAAACCAAATAGAAGTTTTGATATGCATGCTTTTATAGTGATAGGTTTAAGGGTGAAGGTTGATTGAGAATGTAGGATGGATACGAATTACTAGAATCATAGAAGATTCAAATAAGGAATTCACCATTAAATTTGTAAAAATTAAATGGTATAACATTTTATGCCGAGGAGAGAATTTGTAATATTCACCACCTAAATTTTAGTAAATTTGTGCTTTAATCCGAGCATTATTAAAACTTTATCATAAACTTTCTTTTGGATGTAAGTACTAATGTCTTCTTTTAGTGTGATACTTTATATGGAGTCTACAATTATATTCCTAATAAAACCAAAAGTTCCAATATTATCTTACCCACCTTATGTTATTTACACAGCACCATTGCACATCCTATTCCTGGTAGCAAGAATAGTACAAGGTGGTGACCTTTAGTGACTTATTTTATTTTTTGTGGATATTGGAGCTTTGCTAATGAAACATTGGGAATTTCATTATAAGATACATAGAGGATATAAAATAAGCAAAAAAGTAAGATATAAAGGCTCATAACTTACTCATCTTTCCAAAAACTTACATGTATTGTTTAACCTCCCCATGATGACTATAACATGTTCAATGCCTTGCCTTAATCTATAAGTGATGGGTTGCATAATATTATAGAAGAAGGTTAGGGGAGGATTTGTTATACTAGATTGCAAGGATGGAGACTTAGGAGGTGATTTTTTGACTGTGGGAGTTGAGGAAGTAGATAGGAGAGAAGAATATCCAGCATTAGCTACAAAAACACAAGAGGGAGAGGCATTGGAACTCAAGGATTTTAAAATGATGAATAAATAATTAATAGGGAGAGAATTGATAAGTTATTTCATCAAATGGAGAATTAACAAATTATACAAATTTGGATGCCATATGGAGTTTATAGAAGTTTCAATATATAGACAAATTAGTTGGATTAGTTGGAGGAAAGTATAGTAACTCATTTCCAACAGGTTGGATTTTTAATGCCACTAAGGCTTTTTCACCATCTTAATTATTGTTAGAGCATGTTGAGGATATTGAAAATGATAATGATGCAATAGATAGTTAAGTTATTGGTTCTTCTAATGTTTTATTTCTTCCTCTTGTACTATGAAACTTGTTTTAATTATTAGTTACACGGATTTTAATTATTTAGTATGTTTGTTTCATTTTCTTTCTTGTAATTATTATATTTTATTACTTTTGTTCTCGTGAGTTTTCTATCCAAGGATTCCATTTGATTTATCTTATAGATTTTAGGTTCTCTCATTATAGGAAGCAATATCATGAATTTTGGTGCTGCTCATGGATTTTAGTAAGCAATATCAACAAAGGATGTAGAGAATTTCTCCTATTGTTTCTTTATCTCTACCTCTACTTTTACATATTGTTTGTTTAGTTTGCACTTATTCTTTATCCTTAAGGAAAGTGCAAGTTCCAAGTAAGGCGAGGGGTTATTTTAAGCTTTACTTAATTGAGAAGGAAGAATTATTTAATTAAATTATTTTACATTGCAAAAGAAACAATGAATGGGTTGAAATTGATGGTAAGTAGTACAACCAATCCTTAGTATAATTTCCTATAAAAGGGAAATTCTCTCATCTTAATATTTTCTTCCACTATCCCTTATTACTTCCTACTAAATCATATTATATGGAACTCTTACAAGTGTTTATATGGATCTTCACATGTAAGGCCAGAAAAAGTTGATAATAAATGTAGTAGTCTTAATTTCAATTCAAAACTCACTTCTAACTTAGGAAAATCAATACATAAAAGAAATTGATTAGGTTAGGAGAATATAAATTCTTTAAAGTTTGATATTCAACCATAGTTTTTTCTCCTTCTAACTTTAGATCATTATAAAATAAGGAATTTAAAGATAGGCTATTCTCACTTGATTTTTATCTCGCTTCTCTCCTCAACCTACACAAGATTTTTTCTATTTATAGATTAAACTATAATTCACCTTAATGAAAAGGTAAAGTACTTGGACACTGAGTTCAAGAAGAAAGAGATTAGTTTAAAAAGTAAATTTAACAAATGAAAATAAATACAAGTAAGTACATAAAATTAGCTACATTATATTATTAATAAAAGTGTACAAATTTTGTGTGCTATATCATAGACCAAAAGATAAAGTCTTAACTCTTTAAACTAAATGTAATAGCAAAAGCATCCCATAAAACGTACTTAGCATGGATATTTGTTTTGTAGCCAAGAAAAAGTTGGGTGTTTCAATTAGAGTGAAAATAATTATAAAAATACAACTAAAAGAGAATATAAATTAAAACATATAGAAAAGGATAGAAGAAATACCTTGTTCTAGTCCAAATCTACCTTAGAATTATATATGATTGTTAACACACGAGTAAATTAATCTATAACTATAAGAGAGGGAAAATTCTCACTCTTCACAATGAAATTACTCTTACCTAGTTCCTCATATTAGTTAAACTTAGTTTGAATTTCTATTTTTTGTAACTATATTTTGAATTTTTATAACCTTTTTTTTTCATGTGTTATTTACTATTAATGGAAATGACCTCATTCCTCTTTGGATCGAGCTCTCCTTCTCCTTATGTTTTGGTTTGTGCTCCTGAACGCTTCCTTACCTTAACCACAACCATTGCCAATGACACCTCCCATCTCTTTTTGAATTTGAGCTTCATAACATTTTCAGTCAAGCTTTTGCCTTCTTTGACTAATAGTCATCAAAATGGTGATCCTTCTTCTTTTAAAACTAGAACTAGTCATTTAGGTCCTATTTTAGAACCTAAAATTGCTCCCCTATTTACACATCTCTCCTAGCCTCACTCCACCTCCTCCTAAAACTTAGATTAGTGTGGTAGGAGACTAGAAAGCCTCCATTAAACAAACTTCACATCATTTATTGGACCCCAAATTTTTCTTGGAATTTTGAATTATAATTGACATTAAGTGAGGAATTTGTGGTGAATTATTTATGTACAAAGAACAAGAAAATTTAAGAATGTGACTTGATATATGAGATTAAGGTAGGTGAATTTAGCAAGTTGAGGATGAGA
>JAOSBK010069026.1:0-14952 GCA_027568895.1 Erythroxylum shatona
ATGATTAGATGAACTAACTTCTCTTATTCATTAACTGATTGTAGGAAAAATAAAAGTAACAAAAGTTTATGAAATAAGTTTGGAAGTGAAACACCCAACTGATAGGTGCCTAACTTTTCAAAAAGATTCAATGGAAAAGTTAATGTCATAGGTGGATTTCTAAGGCAATCATAGTGAAATTACAATCCTTTTTTCTAATATGTACAACCATAGTTAGAGGGACCATCCATTCCTCGAATGATCAAGAATGATATGACACGGTTGGATCTTACCGGGGACTTGACCCACAATAGGAAACTTTAGTGTAATAAGATTGGGTAAAGAATCTCTTTTAAGGAGGACATTCACGTTCTGATAGGTTAAACTAAAGTGTGTCCTTTGCATTTACTATGTAGCATTTACAACCTAGAATGTTTAGCTTAGTTACTTTACTGTGTAGTGTAATTAATGTATTGATAGGTCTAGTTGGCTTACTACTGTACAAATCTTTTTTTATTGATATTTTTTATTTTCTGGCCTAATTAGCACTACTCTTGTACGAGGTTTTTTTGGTATGTATTCTCTTCGTACCTTTTATTGTTAAGCTTTGACATGTCCTGTATGTGCTTTTTTTTGTGTTGCCATACCTACCTTTTTAGTCTTATGAGTCTTCAATATCTTTATTATTTATTAGCATTTTTGTATTAATGTATTTAGTTATTTTTATTACCTTTTGATAGTGTATTTAAGTGATTTATTTCTTTATTTTATTTTTGTATGTGTGTGCACATCCTTTTATAGTTTTCTAATATATTCACAACACTTTATTTGTGGGTCTATTAGAAATAGTCTTTCTACTAGGTAGGGGTATGGCTGTGTACTATCGGACCTCCTAAAACCCTGCGATTTAGCGAGGCTTCAATTAGGTGATAATGATGAAGATCAAAGTTTGTTGAATAATAAAGGTTAATTAGGTTACATATTTTTTAATTAATTCCAAGTTTATATATTTGTTACATGATCTTTAAAGCAAGTTGATTTATATTTTAATTTAGAAATTAAAACGAATGCAAAAGGGTTAAGGAAAGATACAAAATTTTGGAAACCGCATAATACTCCAGTTTGTAAAATAGTGAAAATCATGGCTACCAATCAAACTCTTCAAGATCTTGTTGCTCCATATTTGAACCAAAAAATTTACTATTTTATTTTTTCAAATTTAGATGCTAACGTTACTTTTAATGGCTTTGTAGGTAAGGACCGTTATAAATAATTAAAGGAATTTTACGCGGTGTGTACATGTTGGAGTAACTAAATAGCAAATAAAAATGAGAGTTTTTTTTCGTTTTCTTTAAAAGATGATGCATAAGATCCATTTTATTATCATTACCACATAAATAGAGATGAAAAGATTTTCCTTGGAGAACTTTTTTTAGCCTCAAGAGTTGCCCAAATCAGAAAGGACATTTGTAGGATTAGGCAACATAGTTGAGAACTGTGTATGAGTACTGTGAGTGTTTTAAGAAGTTTGAGCAAGCTAGCCATACCATCAAATTAGCTATCAACTCCTTATTCATTATTTTTCTAGGGTATTCTATTAGCTAGTAAAATACAATTAATGTTGCTAGTGATAGGGCATTAGTTAAAAAATCTAAGACAAATTAGGGCTTAATTGCTAACATGGCATTTAACTCCTTACAATTTAGGACTAGACTGGACCACTCATCTTGATATGTAAATAATATAAATGTTTCGTCCTTTAAGAAATGATTAGATGAACTAACTTCTCTTATTCATTAACTGATTGTAGGAAAAATAAAAGTAACAAAAGTTTATGAAATAAATTTGGATGTGAGACACCCAACTGATATATGCCCAACTTTTCTGCACTTCTTTCTACCTCATTTTTGGATTCATTCTAACTCTAAATCATCTCAATAGCAAATCATACATTATTTTTCATAAATCATAGAAAAACAAGATATAAACACGTTCATTTCTTCATGATCATTTTATCACAAACTATCATCATACATGCTTCATTCAACAAATTAAGAAGAGCAATGCTTATACTTACTTGTTTAGCTTCAATTTCTTCAAATCACACTTAACCTTAGCTTCTCCAACATACATGATTATCATCATCATTCAAGGTAGGAGGGTTAGTTCTTTTTGTAACAAGATGGAGAAGGCAACAAATCTTGGAGAAACAAAGTGAAAGAGTTGGATAAAAATCAACATGATAAGGGTGGTAAGAGTTTCGTAGACGGAGAGAAGAATAAGAAGATGAGAGCAAATGAACAAAATGAAGAACAGAAGCAAATATTGTAAATGACAAGTGAAATACCACAATATGGTCTTTAATTTAGGTAAAAGAATAGTAAGTGGTGAGTGGTAGTGACACTTGTCACTTTCCTATGGTCCTATTTTGGTCTTTTAATCTACTAGTCCTTTTGTCTCCAATTTTTAACCCAATTTTCTTCCAATTTTCAATGACACTTATCTTTAAATCTTAAGGCCATTTATAAAATTTGTATTTACATTTGACTCTTATTTCTACTACTATTCATCAATTGTTCTGCCACTTGGCATTTTCCCAAAACAAAAATACCCTTAAATTTCAAAAAATTCTCATATTTCACCAAAATTTCTAATTTACTACTTATTCTCCAACTCAATTTTTAAGACACATAATCTATAATTCATATTATAATTGAATTAAAATAATCATTTAAACTAGAAAAATGTCAAATGAGTGCATGAACAATTCATTGTAATATGTGCAATAATTAAATTCACTTGTGTCTATGCTAACATTATGTATGAGTATGTGTTAATGAATATTTTATATTAATTTTAGATATATAATTTGCTAGACTTGTGTCCATTTAATATTTAAATTGCACTAATTAAAAGTTATTTGTTTTAATTTTAGGCACATATTGAATTTGGAAGGTTCAAAAGCATAAAGCAAAGGAAGCAAAGATACAAACAAAATGTTAACATTTTTTAACCACCTAAAAAAGTTAACGTTTTGACATAATAGTAGCCACGATTTTTGCATGAAGAAGGTTACAACATGAATGTAAAGGTATAGGACCAAAGAGACCTAAATGGACGTTCAAGCAATAAAACAAAGGGCAAAAGGAGGTTGGCGGCGAAGGAGTGAAAAAATGCAAGAGTTGTGTGTGAAAGTTAGACAAAAAATTTTCAATAAATCATTCAATATGTAAGAGACAAAGGAATATAGCTAGTGGCATTGAAGAGGCTAGCACAAAAAATGAAGAAAATAAAGATGATTAAACATGATTATAGGCGTGAATGAGTGAGCTGAAAAGATTGAATAAAAAGAAATAAAACAGAAGTTGGAAGGCAGGCGAGAGAGCACCAACACTACTCCATCACACACATTACACACCACTCAACACTCTCCACACTCAACGTTGACAGCTAGTTGGTGAAACACGTTAGAAGCTAATGGTGGTATAAAAAATAACGTGAGTTGGTGGCTAGAAAAGAGAGTGGAGTTGTGGCAAGAGGAGAAGAAGGCAGCTAGTGGCTTAAAAAATGATAAAACACGTGGAGCTAGGGAGAAGAGAAGAACTTTGGCAATTAGTGGATGAGACATTGGCAGTTGATGGAGAGAATGTGAAGCAGTTAGTGGCATAGGAGATAAAATGCAAGTGGTAGCTGGTGAAGGAGGGACGTGGAAGCAAAAATGTTGAAGAAAAAATGTTAAAGCATAGTGTGAGTGGAGTAGTGGATAGCATAGAGAATATGAAGACATAGATCAACACACGTTGCAGTTGTGGAGATAAAAGACGTTGCTTGCAGTTGTGGAGATAAAAAGACGTGGCAGCTGCAGAGATAAAGTGAAGGAAGATAGCTGCGGGCATGCAGAGAGTAGCATGAGACCAACATGCAGAAGCGTGGTGTGCATGAATAAGGTGGACACAAACCTTATTTTTCACATCAGCTACATTATAAAAGAGGATCAGATGGTAGTGGAGAGAGGAGAGGACGTTGGCCAAAACTTGTCGAAGCTAGTGACGTGAGAAAATATAACTGCAGGAGAAGAGGTGTTTTTAATTTGTTTTCCTTTTCTAATTCCTTATTTAATATAATTGTGTGGATTTAATTAATGCAACCATATATTATGACCATAATTTATGTTCTGTTGATGAATATATGTGAGTAAGTTTTTTTAGGTTAAGGTTAAGATTAATATTGGACTAAGATAATTTTTGCAATATTGATTTTGCTTGATTGAATGCATATTTAGTCCTAATTTAGCTTGATCACCTAGATTAAGACCTTTGGATGCCATAACAAATGGGATTTAATTTGTCAAAAAATTGATCAAGCGACATACTTGAGACTAAAGTGTAGACCAATCTTAGAATCTTGTGTTAGCATATCTAGGATTAACAAACTTAGTTTTAGGCTTCTTGTATTGAATGCCTTTTATTTCAAATTACCTATGAGCCAAGTGGGTGACTCGGATTTAAAAGAGAAGGGAATCCCTATGAACATTAGGTTCAACTTGCTTTAGTGAAGTAATTCCTAGGTCAGTATACCATTGCAATTTTTATTGTCCAATCCAATTGAAATCTGATACCTTAAATGATTTCTGTCATTTAATTAAATCTAGTTGTTTTTAATTCATACCTTGCATTTTCATATTTCCTTAATTTGCTTACTTTATTTTATTTTATTTTTAAATCAATCAATTATTGATCATCCGAGTAATTTTTCATCGTTTAATTTATTCCATTGGGTATGATATTCAGTTCTTACCGTTTTATATTACTTGTCGATGGCGTGCGCTTGCCTCTAATTAGTCTAGATAGAATTCAATTTATATTATTTATTATTAGGCAACACAAGTTTTTGGCGTCGTTGTCGGGGAAATTTTTTCTATTATGAGTCATTAGGTTAGACGATGTTAATTATCTTAGATTTAAATCTTGTTTCATTTTTTTATTTGTTTTGGTATTTTAATCATTTGCTTGATTGTTTTACTTCAGATGTGTTTTATTTTCCTTTCATAGCTCTATTATTTCTATTATTTGTTCCATTTTGTTTATGATCACTCATGGTCAAAAACCCGAGAATTTGCTACTAGATACTGAGATTGAAAAAACTGCTCGCAGGTTGCACAAGGAAACCAGATTGGCTCGAAATAGAAACACAGAGAAAGGATTAGATAAGAGCATTTTGTAGAGATGGAACAGTAATAGGAGAGGTTGATGCCACATACTAAAGAGAGAAGGGAGTTGACTATGATGGGTTTGACTATGGGGCACAACAATAGACCCATGCCTTCCATTATAAGGTCGACGATCATAGCTGTGAGTTTTGAGATTCCTCACAGCATTACATCCATGGTGAGAGCATCTCAATTTGGAGGATTGCCTTTAGAGGATCTAAACACCCATTTGGAGACATTTCTAGATATTTGTGATTTTTAAAAGTAGAATGGAGTGTCAGAAGATGCGGTGGGATTAAGGTTATTCTCATTTTATTTAAGGGATAAGGGCAGAGCATAGTTAGCTAGTTTGTAGTCGGGATAGACTACTAAATGGGATGAGTTGATGAGATTATTTTTGGCTAAATTTTTCCCTCCTGCCAAGGTTACAAAGATGAAGAATGAGATCACTTCCTTCACCTAATATGAAAATGCAAGTCTATATGAAGCATGGGAGTGATTTCGAGATATATTGACACAATGTCCTCGTCATGGGTTCTATACATGGTAGAAGGTCAATACCTTTTTATACAGGAATGACCCCATCAGCCAAGAGTACCATAGATGCTGCCACAGGAGGTAGTTTAATGAGGAAAACACCAGATCAGTCCTACAGGTTGATTGATGAGATGGCCACTAGCAACTTTTAGTATCATACAGAAAGGCATCCCAGACGACCTATAGGAGCTTGTGTAGTCAACAATACAGTGGCTTTGTCTGCTTAAATGGATGTTTTGGTGAAGAAGTTAGATAATTTAATGCACAGTGTGAGAGGAGGAGCTAGCTCTTCATTGAGGAGTTGTGCTATATGCGAGCATTATGGTGGAGATTCCCATGCATCTTTTAAGTGTCAAGTTGAGAATCCTTTTGCTTAAGAGATGGAAGAGGCCTATTATGTGCAATTACAACAAACAGCAAGGGGATCCATATTCTAATACCTACAACCTAGGGTGGAGGAATCATCTAAATTTCTCTTGGCGGAATGATCAGGTGGCACAACCACAGTCATCCAATGTTCAGAGACAGTCACCTCCAGGTTTCAAGACTCCTAATCCTGCACCACTAGAGAAATCTAATCTCGAAGTGCTACTCTCAAAGTACATCTCCAGTACCGAGGTTAGGATGTACAACCAAGAATCTTTTATCAGACATTTGGAGAATCAGATGAGCCAAATTGCAAGTTTGTTGAAGGAACGACTTTAAGGTTCATTGCCTATCACTATTGAGGCCAACCCGAGAGAACATGCAAAGGCAATCTTATTGAGGAGTGGCAGACAACTTGAAGAAGTTAAGGAGAAGCAGAACGATAAAGAAGTGGAAAAGAGTGAAGAAGAAGAGAGTCGAGAAAGTGGCAAGGAGGCCAAAGAAGCACTAGCTTCAAAGGAAGATCATCTAAGGTTATTTGCTGACCCCATCACATATCTGGTAAGACCACGAATTTCTTATCCTCAAAGGTTGAAAGGTACGTAATTAGATAAGCAATTTGGTCATTTTCTCGAGATATTTAAAAAAGTTACACATAAACATTCCTTTTGTTGAGGTCATGACGCAGATGCCTTCTTATGCTAAGTTTTTGAAAGAAATTTTGTCTAATAAGAGGAGGTTTGGGGAGTATGCCATGGTAAAGCTAAATGAGGAGTGTTCGGCCATATTGTCAAAAAAGCTACCACCAAAGCTTAAGGATCCAGGGAGTTGTACTATTCTTTGTGTTATTGGTGATTTATATATAGATAGGGCTTTAATGGATTTGGGTGAGAGCATTAATTTAATGCTTTTTTTTTCAGGAAGTTAGGATAGGTGAAGCCCAAACCTACTACTATTTTGTTTCAGCTGGCAAATAGGTTCATTATTTATCCTAGGGGAATCATTGAGGATGTGTTGGTCAAAGTCAAGAATTTCATTTTTTCGGTGGATTTCGTAGTCCTTAACATGAAGGAAGATATAGACATCTCCATGCTTCTTGGGAGACCTTTCATAGCCACTGCATGAACCATCATCGATGTGCAACGTGGAAAGCTCATCTTGAGACTTCAAGATGAAAAACTAGTGTTTGATGTGTTCAATGCTATGAAGCATCCTTCCACTCTTGACTCTTACCATTTTACTGATATTTATTCTTCTGATGTTGATGATTTTTCTATTATTTGTGTAGATTTGTTGGAAGGAGAAGCGCAAGGAATGATTGAAGAGTTTGGGGAAGAATTGCAAGAAGATTTGAGGATATTATAATTGAGTTAGAGCAGGCATTTTGGACATATTATAGAGCATACGAGCCTCTCTAATGTCAAACCAAGCTATTTCCAAAGTCTTCAATTAAAGAGCCCCCTTTTCCTGACCTTAAATCTCTTCCAAGTAATTTGACGTACATTTATCTTAACCCACCTGAGCACTTACTAATTATCATTTCCTTTTGTTTGTCAGGTGCTATGGAGAAGAAGTTACTGAAGGTACTGTGGGACCACAAGAAGGCCATTAGGTAGTCCATTATAGATATCAATGGTATAAGCCTCTCCTTTTGCACACACCATATTTTCATGGAGGATGGAAGCCAGGAGATAGTTAACCCCTGAGGAAACTTAACCCACATATGAAGGAGGTAGTGAAAGATGAGATAGTAAAGCTTCTAAATGTAGGTATTATCTATCCCATTTCTGATTCTAGTTGGGTTAATCCTGTGCATGTGGTGCCAAAGAAAGGAGGCACCACCATGGTTGAAAATGAGAAAAATGAATTAATAGCCATTAGGAAGGTGACTGCGTGGAGAGTGTGCATAGATTATAGGAAGTTGAATGATGCCACCAGGAAAGATCATTTTCCTTTATTGATCAGATGATTGAGAAATTAGCTGGACATGACTTTTATTATGCCTTAGATGGATATAGTGGATATTTGCAGATTCTGGTAACCCCAGGAGATCAGGAGAAAATAAATTTTACATGTCCTTATGATACATTTGCATATAGACGCATGCCGTTTGGGTTATGTAATGCTCCAGCTACATTTCAAAGATGTATGATGGCTATTTTTTCTGACATGCTTGAATCTTGCATTGAATTTTTCATGGATGACTTCTCTATGTTTGATACGTCATTTAATGCATGCTTGGATAACTTAGAGAAAGTCCTGATTAGGTTTGAAGAGACCCATTTAGTGTTAAATTGGGAAAAAAGTAATTTCATGGTATAGGAGTGCATTGTTTTAGGTCACAAAATTTCTAACAAAGGTATAGAGGTAGACCTAGCAAAAATTGATGTCATTAAGAAACTTCCACCACCAAATAATGTTAGATCCATTAGAAGTTTCTTAGGCCATGCTGGTTTTTACTGTAGGTTCATTAAGGATTTTTCTAAGATTGCTAAACTTTTGACTGAATTGCTTGAAAAAGATGTTGTGTTTAATTTTGACGATAAATGCTTGACATCTTTTTAATTGTTAAAAGATATACTTATGACAACATCTATTCTTATATCTCCTGATTGGTCTCTTCTTTTTGAATTAATGTGTGATGCAAGTGATTTTATAGTGGGTGCTATTTTAGGCAAGACGAGGTAAGATCTTTCATCCTATTTTTTATGCAAGTAGGGCACGAAACAGCACACAATGCTATTACACCACCACAAAAAAAGAGATGTTGGCGGTTATTTTTGCTTTTGACAAGTTTCACTCATATTTGGTTTTCTCTAAAATGATTATGTATACTTACTATGTAGCCTTGAAATACTTGATAAAAAAACCCGACGCTAAACCAAGACTAATTCGTTAGGTGTTTCTTTTGTAAGAGTTTGACATTGAGCTGAGGAACAAGAAGGGAGTTGAGATTTTTGTAACTGATCACTTGTTAGGGTTAGATAAAGCTGCCATGGAGAGTGCAACAAAGAAAGACATTTAGGAGACTTTTCTTAATGATCATCTGATGGTTATGATAGTCACTCTTTAGTTTGCAGACTATGTAAACTACCTTGCCAGTAATATCTATCCCCCTGATCTTTCTTATACTCAAAAGAAATTTTTTTTGTCTGAGGTAAGATACTATATTTGGGAAGATCGTTTTCTTTACAAGATTTGTGTGGATGGTATTGTTAGGCGCTGTATTTATTAAGAGGAAATGTCCTCTATGTTACATCATTGTCATTTTAGAGAGGATGAGGGACATTATGGTGCATCTAGGACAGTTCATAAAGTTTTAGAGTGTGGTTTCTATTGGCCTGCCTTATTTAGGGATGCATTTGCATTTGTCAAATCTTGTGATAGGTATCAAAGGGTCGGGAACATTAGCAGGAGACATGACATGCCATTGATTAACATTCTTGTTTGTGAGGTTTTTGATGTGTGGGGCGTAGACTTCATGGGACCATTCCGTAAGTCTTTCTCCAATCAATATATATTGGTTGCTGTTGATTATGTTAGCAAGTGGGTGGAAGCAGAGGCATTGCCCACAAATGAGTCTAAACGTGTTGTTAAGTTTTTGAAGAAGAATATTTTTACATGTTTTGGCACACCTAGGGCTATCATTACTGATGGGGGGTCACATTTTTGCAACAAACTTTTTAATTCATTATTAGCTAAGTATGGGGTGACCCATAAGGTTGCTACTCCGTACATACACTCACTCATGACTCTACACTTACAAGGTTGCAACTAGTGGAAATAAAAACGTGGCAGCTGGTTAGGTAAAAAAAGATAAAGTTCGTTGCCAGAAAAAGAGGCGTGGAGGTGAACAAAAATGAAGCAGCTAGTTGGAGAAGAAAAACGAAGCAACTTGTTGGAGAAACAAAACATTACAGCTGGTGTTAACGTGGAAGCAGCCTCCACTTCGTTAAAAAAAACTCCCGACTCTCACACATTAAAACATGGAGGCTGGTGCATAAAAAGGAGGAGATTTGAAGCAGCCACATTAAAGCAACATAGGTGCATGAGAGTGGAAGACAGATGTTGAAGCAAGAGGATTTATGCGTGACTTGAGGAAAAACACGTTGAGAAGACCAAGTAGAAACAACTGGAGGCACGACCAAGTTGAAGCAGCTGCATGGAAACAACACGTTGAAGCATGAGCTGGTGGAGACACACAAAATAAAGCAGGAGGTGGCAAACATTAAAGGAGCAGCTGGAGGAGAGAGTGTGGAGGCTAAAAAAACTGGTCGAGACATATGTAGCAGCTGGAGAATTAACGAGACTACGTGAACATCGTGGTGGAGAGAAGATTACGTGAGCTGCTGGTGGAGATTAAATGTGTCGAAGCTAGTGGCGCGAGAAAATACAACCACGAAAAAAAGGGGTGTTTTAATTTGTTATCTTAATTTATTTTTAATTCTGTATTTATTTTAATTGTTTGGATTTAATCAATGCAAACATATATTATGACCATGATTTATGTTACATTGATAAATATGTGTGAGTAAGTTTTTCTTTTCGGTTAAGGTTAAGATTGATATTGGATTAGGATAATTTTTGTGGTATTGATTTTTGCTTGATTAAATGCATATTTAGTCTTAATTTAGCTTGATCACCTAGATTAAAGACCTTAGATGATTAAATGCCACAACCAATGGGATTTAATTTGTCGGAAAATTAATCAAGCGACATACTTGAGACTAAAGTGTAGACCAACCTTAGGATCTTGTGTGAGGATACCTAGAATTAACGAACTTAATTTTAGGCTTCTTGTATTTAACGCCTTTTATTCCGAATTTTCTATGAACCAAGTAGTGACTCGGATTTAAAAGAGAAGGGAACACCATGAACATTGGGTTCGACTTGCTTAAGTGAAGTATTTCCTAAATTAATCCACTGTTATAATTTTTAGTGCCTAATCCAATTGAAGTCTAATACCTTAACCGATTTTTGTTATTTGATTAAATCTAGTCGTTTTAATTCATACTTTGCAATTTTCATATTTTCTTGATCGTTTTATTTTATTTTATTTTATTTTTAAATCAATCAACTCGTGATCGTCTAATTAATTTTTCATCGTTTTATTTTATTTTATTTTATTTTAAATCAATCAATTTTAGATCGTCTGAGTAATTTTTAATCGTTTAATTTAATTGTCTTACGTGTTGGAATTTTTTTTCCCTTGGGTACGATATCCGGTTCTCACCATTTTATATTACTTGTCGACGGTGTGCACTTGCCTCTAATTGGTTTAGATAAAATTTAATTGTTTTGTTTAGACCGCAACAAAAACAACACCCACTGCATAATCACTTGCATCACACATTAATTCAAAAGGAAGAGACCAGTAAGGAGATATAAGAATAGGTGTAGTCACAAGCATATCCTTTAATAATTAAAAAGATGTCAAACATTTATCGTCAAAATTAAACACAACATCTTTTTCAAGCAATTCAGTCAAAGGTCTAGCAATCTTAGAACAATCCTTAATAAACCTACGATAAAAACAGTATGGCCTAAGAAACTTCTAATGGATCTAACATTTTTTGGTGGTGGAAGTTTCTTAGTGACATCAATTTTTGTTGGGTCTACCTCTATACCCTTATTAGAAATTTTGTGACCTAAAACAATGCACTCCTGTACCATAAAATGACAAATTTTCCAATTTAGCACTAAATGGGTCTCTTCACACCTAATTAGGACTTTCTCTAAATTATCCAAGCATGCGTCAAATGAAGTACTAAATACAGAGAAGTCATCCATAAAAATTTCAATGCAAGATTCAAGCATATCAGAAAAATAGCCATTGTGCATCTTTGAAATGTAGTTGAAGTATTGCATAACCCAAATGGTATGCGTCTATATGCAAATGTACCATAAGGACATGTAAAAGTTATTTTCTCCTGATCTTCTAGGGCTACCGGAATTTGCAAATATCCACTATATCCATCTAAGACACAATAAAATTCATGTCCAGCTAATTTCTCTATCATCTGATCAATGAAAGGTAAAGGAAAATGATCTTTCCTGGTGGCATCATTCAACTTCCTATAATCTATGCACACTCTCCACCCAGATACCTTCCTAGTGGCTATTAATTCATTTTTCTCATTTTCAACCATAGTGGTGCCTTCTTTCTTTAGCATCGCATGCACAGGACTAATCCAACCAGAATCAAAAATGGGATAGATAATACCTGCATCTAGAAACTTTATTACCTCATCTTTCACTACCTCCTTCATGAGTGGGTTAAGTCTTCTTAGGAGCTACGCTATCTCCTTGCTTCCATCCTCCATGAAAATATGGTGTGTGCAAAAGGAAGGGCTTATACCCTTGCTATCTGTAATGGACCACCCAATGGTCTTTTTGTGGTCTTGCAGTACCTCAGTAATTGCTCCTCCATAACAAAGAGAAATGATAATTGGTAAGTGCTCAAGTGGGTTAAGATAAACATATTTCTAATGACTCGAAAGAGGTTTAAGGTTAAGAGAAGGAGGCTCTTCAATTAAAGGCTTCGGAAATAGCTTGGTTTGACATTGGAGAGGCTCGTATGCTCTATGATGTGTCTAATATGCCTACTCCAACTCAACTGCAACATCCTCTAACTCTTCTTGCAATTCTTTCCTTAACTCTTTGATCATTCCTTGCGCTTCCCCTTCCAACAAACCTACACAAACAATAGAAGAATCATCAGCATCAGAAGAATTAATATCAATAAAATGGCAAGAGTCAAGAGTAGAAGGATGCTTCATAGCATTGAACACATTAAATACTAGTTCTTCTTTTTGAAGTCTAAAGATGAGCTTTCCACGTTGAACATTGATGATGGTTTATGCAGTGGCCATGAAAGGTCTCCCAAGAATGATGGGGATGTCTATATCTTCTTCTATGTCAAGGACTAAGAAATCTACCAGGAAGATGAACTTCTCGTCCTCGACCAATACATCCTTAATGATTCCCCTCAGATAAGTGATTGACCTATCTACCAGCTGAAGCGAAATAGTAGTGAGTTTGGGCTCTGTCAATCTTAACTTCCTGAAAACAGAAAGAGGTATTAAGTTAATGCTCGAACCCAAATCCATTAAAGCCTTATCTATATGTAAATCACCAATAATAAAAGGAATAGTAAAACTCCTTAGATCCTTAAGCTTCGGTGGTAGCTTTCTCGATAATATGGCCAAACACTCCTCATTTAGCTTCACCATAGCATACTCCTCAAGCCTCCTCTTATTAGACAAAATTTCTTCTAAACAATTAGCATAAGAAGGCATCTGTGCTACGGCCTCAACAAAAGGAATGTTTATATACAACTTTTTAAATATCTCAAGAAAACGACCAAATTGCTTATCTAATTGCGTACCTTTCAACTTTTGAGGATAAGGAATTCGAGGTCTTACCGAATGTGTGATGGGGTTGGCAAATAAATTTAGATGATCCTCCTTTTCAGTTAGTGCTTTATTGGCCTCCTTGCCATTCTCTCGACTCGCTTCTTCTTAACTCCTTTCTACTTTTTTATCCTTCTGCTTCTCTTTAAATTTTTCAAGCTGTCTGCCACTCCTCAATAAGATTACCTTTGCATGTTCTCTCGGGTTGGCCTCAGTAATGCTAGGCAATGAACCCAAAGGTCTTTCCTTTAACAAACTTGCTATCTGGCTCATCTGATTCTCCAAATGTCTGATAGAAGATTTTTGGTTCTGCATCCTAACCTCGGTAGTGGAAATGTACTTCAAAAGTAGCTCTTTGAGATTAGATTTCTCTAGCGGTGCAGGATTAAGAGCCTTGAAACTTGGAGGTAGTTTTCTCTGAACATTAGATGAATATGGTTATGTCATCTGATTGTTCCGTCAAGAAAATTTTGGATGATTCATCCACCCTGGGTTGTAGGTGTTAGAATATGGGTCCCTTCACTGTCTGTTATAATTGCCCATATAATAGGTCTCTTCTGTCTTTTGAGGAAGAGGATTCTCGAATTGACACTCAGAAGATGCATGGAAATCTCCACTATAATACTCACATAAAGCACAACTCCTTAATGAAGAACTAGCTCCTCCTCTCACATTGTGCATCAGATTATCCAACTTCTCCATCAAAACATCCATCTGAGTAGATAAAGCCATTGTATTGTTGACTACACGAGCTCCTGTAGGTTGTCTAGGATGCCTTTCTGTATGATACTAAAAACTACTAGTGGTCATCTTTTCAATCAATTTGTAGGCCTAATCTGGCGTTTTTCTCATTAAACTACCTCCTACGGTAGCATCTATTGTACTCTTAGTCAATGGGGTCATTCCTGTATAAAAAATATTGACTTGCTGCCATGTAGAGAACCCATGACTAGGACACTATGCTAACATATCCCAAAATCACTCCCATGCTTCATATAAACTTTCATTTTCATATTGAGTGCAGGAAGTGATCTCATTCTTCATCTTTGCAAAACCTTGGCAAGAGGAAAAAAATTTTCAAAAAATAATTTCATCTTCTCATCCCATGTAGTAATCGATCTTGACTGCAAACTAGCTAACCATGCTCTGGCCTTATCCCTTAAAGAAAATGGGATTAACCTTAATCTCACCGCATCTTCTGACACTCTATTCTACTTGAACAAATCACAATATCCAAAAATGTCTCCAAATAGGTGTTTGGACACTCCAAAGGCAATCCTCCTAATTGAGATGCTCTCACTATGGATGTAATGCTATGAGGAATCTCAAAATTCGCAGCTGTGATCGTCGACCTTATAATGGGAGGCATGGGTGTAACATCCCATCTCCCATAGGAAGGGTTTATTGGTAATTTGGGACGGGTTAGAAGCATTGCATTATATCCCGGCA